>JAQIWU010000054.1:0-45326 GCA_034696445.1 Isotomiella minor
TTAGGCCATTCATGGGGTAACGGCAGACAGGCACGCATAAATGCCTAATAATGCCGGATGGACTTCTCACATGCGATGCGTCAACAATCTGGCATGTTCACATCTCTCCATTGTTGAAATGCATTGTCTTATCAAAAACAGGTACCACAGCAGTGGAACATTCTGTCTGTCCATGCATACCTGTATACTTCTTTAATCATGGAGAAAGTGAAAGCAGATGGTACGATGATGTGTGCGATCCTCCTCAAGTCAATCGAAATGAATAAAAAAAAAAGCCTCTTTCAAAGCATTGGTGGAAGCTTTTCTTCAGAGGTGCAATGCAATCAACCTCCTTGCTTGCGTCCTCGCATGGTACGTGTGGATCGGATGGATGGATTGGATGGAGAAGAAGATATACCCATAGCCCCCATCCTCATCATCTTTCGGTCTGTCTATAGGTATATACTACTTTTCCTCTCTCCCTGCTGAACCACTCTCCCACAAGCAAGCATACAAATTGCATTCGGTGCATTGCAATAAAACAAAACTGCACCACACTGCCACTGCCACCACCAAAAAGTTTCATCGAATCGAACAAAACTCCGTCCGGACACAGAGAGAGTGGAGAGGAAGAAGGAAGGAGGGGTGCCGCTGCTGACGGAGGAAACTTAAATCCATTATTATTTCCACTACAAGAGTTGTTAAAATTACCATTACCTGTGTTGTTGACGTCCACGCCGACAGATTCTGTTTGGGCCTTCGATTTGATGGTCACACAATTTTGAAGCATGATGTCTGCGTAAAATGTAATAAATGACTGCGTGAGGGAGTGGGGGTCTAGACCCAAACTGAGTGTGCCAAACTATTTGACGACGTAGGGATGAAGACGTAAAGAAACTGATTTCGGGTTTTTTTAATTAGTGGATAAAAGTGTGTGATGGTGGTGGGGTGGGACACAATGGTGGAGGGTGGACTTGAGGAGAGACGTCGTGGTTCTGCTGCAGTGTTGTTGTTTGGTGTTGTCTCCGTCTTCGTCGTCGGGTCGTGTTGGTGGGGCAGCCTGACTTGTTTCTTGGACGTCCTCTTCTGAAGAAGAAGATATGAAGGGAATGGATGGAGGTTGCTGTGTTTGTTCTGACGAAAGAGGATGGGTACAATTTATTTTATTTTATCACTCTTGTAGGTTTCACTTGGATTTTTGTTTGTTTGTCTGTTTAGGATGAGAACCCATTGGTTTATTGCGACGGATGTAATATTGCTGTGCATCAAGGTAGTCCACTGCTGTTAATACCTAATCAAACAATTAATTTGTATCTGGGCTTTTTATTTGTAGCGTGTTATGGCATTGTGACAGTTCCATTGGGCCCTTGGTTTTGCAGAAAGTGTGAATCCCAGGAGCGTGCCGCTAGAGTTAAGTGTGAATTGTGCCCCAGTAAGGATGGAGCCTTTAAACGGACGGATAATGATCAATGGGGACATGTTATTTGTAAGCAAGCACATGCCTTAAGAGAGTTGTAAACCATTTGGTCCTTAATTTCCTTATCGCAGGTGCCCTGTACATTCCGGAGGTTCGATTCGGAAATGTGTCGACGATGGAACCTATTCTGACTTCTCTTATCCCCACTGAGAGATTTGGAAGGACGTGTTATATTTGCGAAAGCAACAACCGTAGTTCAAAGGCAACGGCAGGGGCCTGTATGCAGTGTAACAAAACTGGGTGCAAGCAAAGTTTTCATGTAACGTGTGCACAAGTGCAAGGATTGTTGTGTGAGGAACAAGGCAACTACGATAACGTGAAATATTGCGGATATTGTCAGTACCATTATGGTAGACTGGTACGAGATCAACAAAAAATTAGACTACTATTCTGACTTATCAATGACATGCATATTCTAATATCCTTTTCAGAAGGCGACAAGGACACTGAAGATAATTCCCCCGTTTAGACCAACAGGCAACAGTGCTAATTCAGAGTCTCCGGAAAGCTCGCCTGATAAACTAGGAATTAAGTTAGGTGTTTGTGTCAGTGGTAATTACGGTGAGGACAAGTTAATGTCTACATCCCGAAACGGTACCTCCACAATTGGAGATTATAGTTCTTCAAAAAAGACAAGTAGCAGCACCAGTAGCCCCGACATAGACAGTTCACTCAACTTCAAAAACATTAAAAGTGCAAAGAAGGGTAGTTCCCACATGTCGGGCATAAAGTTTTCAGACAATTCAATGAATCATAAGTCTGGGATAGCTTCCATTACGCCAAAGATAGCTCAATCTGTACTTGCACCCGCAACTTTCCCCTCAACCACATTTGCAAGCAAGTTAACCGACTTAGAGGACAAGGCTGACTCCACAAGCTCTTACAATCCCAAGAATAGAGGAAAGGAGTTAGACAACAATCACAAGGACGATAGTTTTACTGTTAAGTTGGAACGCGTTGATAACCCCCTACTTAAACAGTCTCAAGCCAAAAAGGATTATAGCACTTTACAGTTGAAAGAAGTGGTTACAACAGGACAAGACAGGCCTCTTGGAGGAAGTAAGTTTGACCAGGGAATTAGTGGAGGTGGTGGTTCAAGTGGAATGGATCCGACTGGTAGAGCTGCACACCACAATCAGGGTGACAAACCTTCGCTGCCTGATATCAAACCGCATGTGACGTTAACCCCTATCCCTATGCGTGGATCTGGATCTGGACAAACCTCGTCAAGAGCGAATGTTTCCAGAACGGAGGCTGACGAAAGAGAAAGTAATGAGAAAGATGTTGGACCAGGCACAAAGAAATCGCCGGTTGGGAATTCTATCCAGTCATTTCAAGGGTCATTTGGAGGCTCGAAACTACAAAGTCCAAGTTTAAATCCACAAGACGCAGTTGATTCCAACAATAGTAAATCAAGGCAAGGGGATCCATCACCGAGTGACAGCATAGAAAAAGCTGGTCCACCGGCCAAAAGATCCAGGTAAACTTTGCATTATTGATTGGCTGTGTGCTTGCAAGCTGGCAGACAAACTTTGTCTGCTTACTGCTTGCTTACATATTTGTCGTTTGTCCGTGCGGTGATTTTATATAAATCACTTCACAGAAGCAGAGCAAGACAGATCCATCTTATTTTATCCTAATCACCAACCTAGATTCATAAATAATATAATTAATTATTTAATCAGAAGTATTTAGTACAGAAAATAACGGTTAATGTGATGTGGTGTTACTCTGATCTTAGGGGAGGAAGTCGAGAAGAAGACAGGGAAAGGAAAACTCCGACAAAAGGTAGAGGTGGTCGACGGGGATCCTCCAATCCTGGCTACAGTAAACGGGATGCCCATTTGGAAGACAACTCGCACGATGATCCTATGGATGGTGGGACTTCTACCTCAAGTGAGTACAACAAAACTTCTTTGTATGTGAATGAATTTAAATTCAGTTTATGGTCTATCTTGTCAAACAGATGCAGCTCGTGGTGGGCGTAGTGGGTCATCCTCATCTCGTAAAACCACCTCTTCCAGAACCTCAGGGCGACCCGAGGATCCTCCAGCTCCGAGGCTTTCGGAATTAAAAAATTTGGAATCTGAAAGCATACCAGGTACTACTATTGGTGCGTTGCCCTCGCATATGTACGGAAATGCTTTGAATCCTGCTTCTGCGATGGCGCAAAGAATGGTGGACACACTAACTCAGGAGGTCGAGGCTGCTACAGCGGCTGGCATTTCGGATATGCCGGATATAACGTCATCACCAGCTCCTTTAATTGGAATTCCTTTGCCTGGTAAACCCACAGGTAAGTTTACTATACATTTTTTGGCGTCAAATTTTTGATGACACCACTGCCACCACTAATTTAATGTTAATTTGTAGGCACCACGAATGGGGTTCATGTAACCACAAGTGGGATGAGCAGCACTAGTGGCGGACCTCCTCAGACGTTAGAACAGTTGCTGGAACGCCAATGGGAACAAGGATCTCAATTTCTCATGGAACAGGCACAACACTTGGACATTGCACAACTACTCTCTTGTTTGAATCAACTAAAGCAAGACAACCGGGCATTGGAAGAGCACGTTCAAAGTTTAGTACAAAGACGCGACCAGTTAATATCAATAAATGCACGACTTAGCGTGCCACTAGGAAACTCCAGTGCACTTGGACCCCTGGCACCAACAGCGGCAGCATTCAACTCCAATGTCAACGGTACAAATCAAAATGGACATGGAACTCCGCCCCCTAATCTTCAGCCACAAGGTCCCATTCCACACGTACCGAAAGGTTTACAAGTCAACTCTTCCACACCATCTCCACAACATACTCACGAAGTTGTCATGCAGAGTGGAAGACCTGGGGCACATCGTGATGACAGAATGTACCATCCAGAGGGACAAGGTATTATTTGCAGTTATGTATCTTTGAGCATTGTTTACTAACTTTTACTAACTACTTTGAATTAATAGGAAGACTTGTGGACATAAACGTAGCGCACCAGTCATCAAATTCGCATGGTCATAGTCATGGCCATGGCCATCCACCACACGGTCGTCAGAACGTGCCACCGTACGCATACCCTGGTCCCAACCAGATGTCCCACCACCACTCCCCCCATCCCTCCAACCTATCTCACCACTCTCATGGACGTGACGGAGGAAGTCGATAAAAGCGTTGTTTTTAAAAAAATTAGTCAACAGAAACTTCAGGTTATCGTTATTACAGAGCGCTTTTCTTGTACATGAAATTTCCTCAATCTACTTTTTGTGTTCGTCAGATCTCAAATGTAATCCCTACACAATTTATTTCCTTAGACTTTCTACTAATAAGACGTTGACTTAACTAGTGCAAGTATTGCGACATCTCCACTCAAAAACAAAAAATTAGGTCGTGTTGTGGAAAGGAGTAATGTAGTTGTGGTGAGATTTGTCTGTTTGTAAATTGTAATGACATTGTTAGGAATGGGCAATGTAAGCATTGAAAACTTTGGTCTATTAAGGTAAGGAAGATGATGACTTAAGGGAAGAGGGTGTTTGTATGCCTTGATTTGTCTGTAATTCCGATGCTTTGTGTCGTGAACTAATCTTCCTCTTTTTTATATAATGTTGTGGATATTTATGGTACAAAGATTGGTTAACTATGGGTATAATAAGATGTAGGTATTATTATTGAGCACTGTCGTGGGTAATGTAGCTTTGACCAATGGTGAGTTAGCAAGTCTCCTACAGCATTTTGTACAAAAAGTCTTTAATTATTAATAAATGCCTTTAACAAAATTTTAGAAATGAGTTTTAATTTGGCATGTAACCACGCCTGGAAATTGTGCGCATTCATGAGGAAGGGTAAAAGATTCTTGTGTGGATGCCACTGCCACTTCCTTCCTTCTCTTCAAAATGAATTGATTTCAATTCCACAAGAACCAAACAGTAATGATACACATTATTTGCAGTGGGCTGGCTGACTTAACTCAAGGCGCATTGTTATCATTGCTTCATAAAAGTGCCAGTTGGATTAACGATCCGTATCCTTATGACGTTTGTAGAGGAATTAAATCAAATTGATTCAACGGGAAACGCAAATATTGTTTTGCTGTGGTTGGATACTTCGTCTTGATTTGGTTGTAAATCAAATCAAATTGAATTCCGAATGCATAATTGTTTGTTGTTACACGTTTCACTAAATACAAGAAAGAGCCACTCTCCTGTCGTTTCAGTAATGAATTTGGTATTGCAATTGTAGTGTAACAAGAACACAATAATTATAAAATACTTGAGTAAATCTTGGCTTGGCGTTGTTGTGCAAAAGTGTACAAGTCTCTTGATTTGTACATTGTACAAAGCAAACTTATTCCTTGTTCTTGTATGATTTATTTAAAGCGCTCAATAGTGCTACACCCATTTCTATTATCCACACGTCATAAATTGAAGAATTAATTGAGTTTGTATGGCTAAATCAAGCCTTTACCTAACTCAGTCAAAAGTGGCATTTACTTTATCATCAATCGTTTTGTTGTGTGAGTTGGTTGTTTTATATACCCAAATCAATCTTGGAATTGGTTTGCTTGTGTGTCTGAGAGTGATTAATTGTTTCTTACAAAAACGAAATTAGTGTAGAAAATGTAGTGCTCCTTGAATGGTTTCCATAAATTGGTAAGTTGACTACCTATTTTTATAAAGTTTTGTAAAATATAATGAAGATAGCTTCCGCTTCGGTTAGTGAAGGCATAACACAATTAATAAGAGTTACATAAGAAGTCTCAAGCAGTACAGAGCCCAAATTGGTACCAGGGAGGGATTATAATCTGAAATTTTACCCCTGTTTGCTAAAATTAGGGATACTGTTCAGTGATGTGGGTAGTAGTGTTTGTCTTGGCATGTGTCTCTTAGGTAGGACTATTAGAAGTACTCCAAAGGTAGATATTTGAAACTGATACACAATTGGTAGTCAGTCAACTAACTCAAAGTATAGTCATTCTCAAAGACATAGTCATCATCAGTAAGTCAAGTGAAGTGTTGACTTCTCTATGCTTCTGTATAAGGTACCAATTATTTATTCACAGTGGCTTGGTTTGATAAAGTTGAACAATCTCATCCATCTCAGTCAAACTGCGGTAGTCCGTGTAAGTGCTCTCTGTGCAAGGAGACTTTCATAGTTGTGAGTTCTTTTTAAAGTTTTGTGACAACCATTGCAAAACAGAATTGTCAACCTCATATTTAATGTCTCATTTTTTGAAAAAAAGGATCCTCGCTGAGCTGTTACCCAGTTTTACATTCGAACCATTGTAGCAGACTTACGTAAGGTAAGACTGAACTGAAGTAAAAGCGTAAGAACGGTTAGGGGTAATGAGCGACTATTGAGTCGACACGCTTTTTAGAGTTACAATACAAGATATATTAGCTCATTGATAATATCTAACTGTGTAATCCTCATCCTCGTTAACGTTCTTGATTCTCCCCTGTTGTCATTTACCTTGTCCCATTCAATAATGGTGACTTAGGCATGACACATCTTCCTTTCCTGTATACGGGACGTTATAGGAGAGATTTGTTATGGGTAACTCTGCCTAATTGCCTTTAATGATTTGTAATGGGATTCGGAACTTTGTAATAACAATAAGCTAAAACTTAGAAACTCTCTTTTTGCTCGAATTAAAATTAACAAACTTTTTTTTATTTACTTGTGTAGGCCATCATAGCACAAGAAAAGAAGGCAGAAGAGTTACCACAATACAATACAGCGCGACTAACTGCACCAAAAGGTCTCTTTTCTTTTCCCCCATTGTTTGGTTATGGTGGGTGGATGTGGATGTGGAAGCCTGCTGCACCCTGCACTACTTCACAAACTTTACGAAGTGATACTTACGTGAAGACTTTTTAAGTTTTTAAGAAGCTGCCTTAAAAAAGCATCACATCATCATCATCATCATCAAGGCGTCGAAGAAAAAGACCGTTCTTCTCAAAGTTATGATATATTTAGTTACTGTTGCGTCCTCCGTATTCGATAATGATAATACCCATACCTAACAACAGTTCCCTTCAATTTCGCCAATTCTTCTATGCAACAGAGAGAGACTCATCTTCTCTTCTTCTTTCAAAAAAATTCAAACAGAAAGTCTGTAATCCCATGTTCTCTTCACCACAACATCCATCTATCCGACAGAAAGGATGAACCATCGAAGAAACGCATTATTGTACCATAGGAAAGCCGACTGACTGAACGCAGAGTGAGAGTTCACAAGTATTCATAGATTTGCAAAGTGCGTCGAAAGAAATTGTCTGCTTTTCAACTTAAAACAATTCAAGCATTTTCAAACGTGAAATTTAATCTTCACTAAATGACTCTGTTCTTGTTCAACAATTAACTGCAATTCTAATGAGCAACCAAACTCTTCTATAACGTGTCAAGAAGAAGGACTGCGTGGTGGTGCTATTGCATGAGAGTGTGGACACGGACACTACATTTACGTTTTGGGGGAAAATAATACACTTTGGCTTGTAGATACTTTGTGAGAATGTGTGAATAATTTTATAAATAACTTGAGTCAATACACATCGTTAAAATAGGTGATTCATGCAAATTGGTTCAGTCAGTTGTGATCTTTGTGTGTGAACTGAGATTTTCTCAATCCTCTTCGTAACAATGGCCTAAATTGATACAAGTACCAGAAAAGAAGAGTTACCCAACTGTGAAATGTCCGTTGGATGCATGTCAAATAGGCGTGTGTTCTACAAACTGCAGCTTTAGCAAAAATCTGAAGAAAAAAAACCCTTTTGTACAAAGTTTATCTCAATTCGGGTAAAAATACACTAAAGGTTTAACGGAAACCGGGACATAATTTGTGTGTCTTGGATGGACATTGCACAACGCAGTCAAAATTGTTCAAGGTGAAAAAATATTTCTGATGGAGTGGAACTAAAGATGCCTTCGGTGACGAACCCTATGCAGCAAGCGGTGTACCGAGGATGCGTGGAATGCATTCGGATGCTGGTGGAGACTCCGCCGTATTACAGGTTGGTGACAATTAATTTATTGTAATTCGAAACCTGACATTTAGTCTCGGTGTGCTGATTTTTGACAATGTGTCAACTACTCTTGGTGACGATGTCATTGTGGAATCAAGTGTTCTCAAATTCAGAAAGCTGCTGCATAGAATCATCAGATTTTATTTAAGGTGTTCGGTCTTTTTTGCTTTATTGCTTGTTCGTTCGGTTGTTTGGTTTTTGGTATAGAAGAATTGAATGAACCAACGCCTGCAACTTACTTTTCTCATAGTTAAGGAGAAAATAAATGCAAAATAATACACTGACAGTTGTTGAACTGGGTCGTAGATCACAATAGAAGAACACTATGCAGATGAGAAGTAAAGAAGAAATAACAAAAGCTCAATTACAATAAATGTGCATTATTTGGTTGCTTCCCTGAATGAATGACGCTAAACAAATTAAATCGGTTGCCCCATTTTGCAACCTTTGTTAGCTGCTCATTTGTGAATTAATGAATCAATTAAAGTGGGTAGTAGACAACAATGTTTGTAAAGCATGTTCATTAGGTTTCTCCAAGATTTAGAAAAGACCACTGACATCTTTACAAGACATTTTAAAAATCAATTACAAGCTAACTTTACATGCATACAAATCACAAAGGTAATGACTTTAAAATATGAAAATCATTCAGCTTACAACGATACATGATGAAAACATAATAGGTAAACAAAGAATTTACAAGCATTTTTTGATAGGTGGTGAAAGAGAAATGCTTAATGATGATTTGTGGAGCAAAAACTGCTATATCTTTGGTCTTATTGACCTCAAGTAGATTGTATGCATGCATATTGTTAGTTGGTACAGTTTGCACAATGGACTTGCCAAGAAAATGAGTTACATGTGCTAAAAACTTATTTTTATATTTGAAGCATAATCATTTGGTTTAATTTGTTATCTATTGTGGACCAATTCCTATCGAAATTCAAATTCCCTTTCTTGCAAAACTTTGTAAAAGATCTAAAAGGAATCTTTTGCGATCCAAAAATGAGTTAGCTTCACTTCTGGTTATGTAAATAGGTGCATAATCTTATTTTGCTGTAGGGGATGCTAGATTAAAGTCTTTCTTCTTCATGTGACTGGTGACAGACTTATAAAAAGCTTAACTAAATCTTAAAAAGTGAAGGTGATATTGGATTTGATTAAGTTTAGTTTACACATATTTATTTAGATATTTAGAATGCGGCGTCATTGACGCACCGAAGAATGCAACGTAATAATAATTACAGTGATGCATTGTGAAAAAATATTTTCGCTAGAACAATAGAGTATAGAAGATGGCACTTCCTCTTTGCCTCTTTACGTCTCGTTTGCTTGATGATGAGAAGTAAGGTGTCAAAAGAGTCAAAATTGCTCGTGATGAGAACGTGTATAACCTGTTGCATGAGAGTTCTTGCAAACTCATTTAGTTGATTGCTTATGACTTTTAGAAAAATTGAATTAAGCTATCATTGTTAAAACTCAAGTTACAATTAACCCATTACTTCTTGCGTAACAATAGGTATTCAGTATTCTAAGAGTGCTGACAACCTATTTTCTGCTATTTTCTTGTTCATTGATCTGCATGTGTGCGTTCTCAATAACGTGTAAAAAAGGGAAGGAAGGGACTGCTCTCAGACACTGTATTAGGCAAGTTTGATGTTAGGGTTAAACTTTGGATTCCGTGTGTATTGTGCAATCAAATCACTGCATTCTTGTCTTGCACAATCAATCTTAATAGAAGAGGTGTAATTACAGCCTATTTGTTCCGCACTTACATTTAATTTCATGAAGATGGAACGTACAGGAAATCGAGGAAATTGAATTGATGATGACACGAATTAAGTTAATGGAAATATAAAGATATTTTATCCAATTTTTTTAGAAGAAATGTGGTCAGAATAAAAAAATCACAATTGAGCTCTAATTTGTAAAGTGGAAATATGATTGGTGATGTTATAAGTTCGATGATACTAGGTCATGTGCCAAGCGTCATTCCTTTTTGCTTTCACGCATGAACAACCCCTCGAACTTTTAGCTTTACGCAAAGTGTATTATTGTTGTCTAATAGACGCTATGAATTACCTACCTACACACCTACCATGAAAATATAATTACAGAAAGAACCCAAGGTAGGTTGCGGGAACCGTTGACCTGTTTTACCTATAATGCGTACTAACTATAAACCCATATTGCTAATGAGACCATGGCGAATTTTCACCCGCATTTAAGTGCGTAGGCGCAAGTCGTAATTGTCTTCACCTTTTGAGTCATTATTATAACTCCCACCACTCTGAACTTTTGCAAATCATTCAAGCAGGGCTTACAATTTAGGGAATAAGTTCCCAAGCAGTAGAGCGAAAACATATAATTGCTAGGACTTTCAAGCATTCAATTTAGACCTCTCTTTTCGTTATGAGTTTGGTAAGTAATAACATCCACTCACTTTGACCTTTGATGCGTAGATGACTTTGCTTTTAAAATAATTTCCAGTGTCAAGTCTCAAATGATGTAAGCGCAATTAACTTTTCCACTTGAAGAGATTGAGAGAAGTAATTGAAAAAAATAAAATCAAGAAGGAAATTTTGTGCGAATCAGTTTGCAAAATGAGGAGAAAGTGTTCCTTCTATATGCTCTGACAAACTGAATGGGTTTATGCAACTCAAACACAAAGGATTTGCTCAATTTAATTCTCACTCCGCGTCAAATAGTTTGAGCTCTCTTGTCAATCGTAAATTTTGTTAAGGATAGACTTTTCGAGAGTTTTATCTTAATTTAAGACAAAAAATACTGATATGCACTGATAAAATCTTAATCTCTTAGATTAATCATAGAGGAAATGAACGATTACGTTCACTTGTGGTCTGCATAGTTTGCAATATCTCAGGTTCCCTTATTCTCTCAAAAGATATTAATCGTCCAAAAAATAAGCTGATTTAATTACACAGACAGCGCTAAATTAATTAAATCTGTCTCGGGACATTAAATCTGTATCTCGAATTGAACATCCATTCATTGTATAATAATGACGGGATCAGGAACTTTAAGTCATAAAATTAATAAAGTTGTGCAATTCACTGCCCACATCCAACACATTATTGAGAATCGACCAGGGAGGTTTTCATATAGGCAATCAATGATCGGCAATAAGGAAATCCACTGTTGACTACGGTCATGAATATTTTAATAACTACCTACTTATATAAGTCCCATTAAGGGCCAAACACACCCTGTCTATCATGATCTGATGAGTCTACGGAAAATGAATGAATTCTTTGAAATTAGACTTCCGATGCAGAGATAATAGTGAGCAAAAAAGCTTTCTTTTAGGGACTGTGTCATTCTCAATATTGCAAATTCCACATAGCTCATTGTCAAAATATTCTGCAAAAATTAATTGAAAATGAAAAATTACTATTTGCCACAGACATAGCATAACTGATGACACCTTGAAAATTCAGTTTGAAGAAAGGGAGAATGAATGGGCCAAAGCTAAAAATAAACTTGGAATTTGAGTTTAATTACTTTTACACACTCGACTCATTCTGTCACCTACACTTGTCGTGTCGGTAAGCGTCTTGCATTGGATATTTAGTGACCAACTGCGAGGGAGGGTGACACATTTTTGGTGTGTAGAAGAGTCACTCACTTTCTTTCTGTTTAATTCAATACCACCAACTGCATCAAACTGATTCATCCCGTAATTTATGCATTCATAGCAGCATAACATCGTTAATTTCAATTTCAAAGGCATGTTAAAAGCATCACATCTGCAATCGAAAGTTGGGGGGAGGAACAGAAGTATGAGTGACAGTAGCAGAGTCATTTACCTAGTTGTATATATATGCGATACATATTTTTATCTCCTGGTGCATCTTTTTGTCAGTTTATGTCCTTCTATTGTACATTATCATCTTCCCAAATAACAACTTGTTTAAAAAAGTGGAGGCGGAGGCCTACATTTTTCATTCGGCACATGTTTTACGGTGAAACTTTAAATGACAATTAAAAATACTCGTCAATATTTGACGCTTTTCTCGTTCCACTGTCTCGTTTTTGTAGAACAACCTTATCTATCTCTGTTCAACAGTAGCGATTGCGCGATGAGAACTGACGACGAGACGACCCATTTTTTGTTGAAGGCATTCATCTGTCACAGCTTTATTTGCAATAATCAATAATAGCGATTCTGCAAAGGACAAGGACCGAGTTCAATTGAATTTAAAGATTATCTTTGGATTTTGCGAGTCTGTGGTGGTGACGATTATTACAACAAAAGCTGTCAAAAAAGAAAGGTGAACATTTGCTTTGGTATATTTCGAAGACGGCTATGACATCGAGCTACTGAAATATCTTTCTTCTTGCAAAGAAAATTATACTTTAGTTAGTTCTTGCCATTGTGCACCAGGCTAATAAATAAATGCGAGAGGAGAAAAATCCTTTAAATAGATAGCTTAAAAGAGAAGTGAAAATATAAAGACAGCATCTAAAAAAGTCTGAATTACAATTACAGCAGCACACTATCACAGCATTTTTGAAGCCTGGCCATTTAATTCTTTGTAAATGATGAGAATTCATGCTGTTGTCGTTTTATTGCATTTCTTGAAGCTGCCGAAGCCGAAATAATGAACAGTAAACTAAAACTATGAAATGAAACTGAATTCTTACTCCAAATTCTTGGATTAATAGACTCATATAATCATGATAAACGCTGTAGGCGAGAAATTGGTGCCAATTTGAAGCAGCAGTATCCATTTATACTGTTTGTTGATACCTGTTGTGTGAAGGAAAAACAATAATGATGGTAAAACATAAATTAGTTTTGAAGACCTGTCACGGTAATGATGATTGTATTTTAGACTCTTCAAGAACTTCATTCATCATTATTGCTCTGCCGAAGACAATTTCCTTATGAGGTGCGTCATACCATACCCGCATCAGTCTGGCATTCTAGCTTTTGACTTAAAGAAATATTATGTTCCATTCCATATAAGCATATCCAAGGAAGTGTCTGAAGTAGAGTTAAGAAGTAAATATTGTTGTCTTTCTGCTAAGAATGAGGAAGAAATTAGAACCTTGAAGAATCAAATACGACCTTTCTGTAACTTCCAAACCGAGGAATAATTAGCTTCAGCTATGAAGCATAAAAAATAAAATGGCACACTCCGCATTTGTCGCATAGATGAATGTCGTCGCACACAATCTGTTGCGATCAATAGATTGATTCTATTCAGTGAATTCAAAGAAGAAATTCAGAAACTGAAAGTGGCATTCTTAATTATCCACCTGGTTTACTCGTAGTTGACATCTAACAATAAGTAATCAGATTGTACTTGCCTCTCAAATTTGCCATAAATAACATGACGCAAATGAATGAGTGACAGATGTACTAATAGTCCTCATCCTACAACACCATAAGGCTTGTTTTCTCACACTTTAAACAGACAGACTTTGTATTCTTGACTTGGTCGCACTTCATTGAGCTCAATTCAAGTCTCATTAACCTGTAAAAGATTGATTCGATGAGAATAAGTGATTAATAAATCGCAAACCTCAACTTGGTGGGCGTTTTCTGTGTGAATGGGAGAATGCTCTTTACAACCTGAACTTCCTTTATGATAAAAGTAGGTGCTCAATAATAGGGAGACCATCATTTTTTTGTTACACAACGATATTTTAAAACTGTCTGTCAACCTATGCGTTTCCCTTCCAATTGATCTTATTTAATAGACTCTGCGTGTGGTTTTAGCCAAACATAATTTTTTTTCATAGAATCTGACAGACCGGAAGCTTCATACGTAATGCGGTGAGATTTTTTAATGAATCCATTCCTTCCTCCCATTGACACTTTGGGGGTAGCTAAAATAATAAACCTCAAAAAATTAGTTCCTCTTCTTCTTCAACTGCAGAGAAATGTGGGAAAATGCCATACGTCATAAACCAAGGTAGCCGTGAGATGTATTGTTCTTCTGATAGGCTCATCAAATTACGAGTAAAATATTAAAACTTTTAAGAAAAGGCAAAATAAAAATCAAGATTGCTGTAGAAAATCTCCAACTCTCACACGTAGCATTAGATTTTTATTAAAAGTTTATGTTAGCAATAAACAATCTGTTACAAACGGATCTTATGAATGAAAGTGAAATGCGCAGAGTTGAATGGTTGCAGTTGCTGCAATTTGTGAATATTCATAAAAGTGACAACAGGGGATAGACTCCAATTCATTTCAATATGCATTTAATTTTTCTATCACCGTCCTATCATTACGATCATGTCACTCACCTGCTTGGTGTTATCTATCAACTCATCAACGTCACGGAGAAAGAATTATAGACACTTTTTTTGCAACTGCAGCTAATTTTATTTTTCATAAAACAGAAAGCAGTTGGTCTTTAGGACGAGATGCTTGGGACGTGAATGTCCGTCAGTGAACCCTGGTTTAAATATTTAATCATTAGTTAATGGGGGAATATTCGTTTTCCATTTACACGTATGTATCATCATTGTCGTGACAGACTTGTACATGTGCATTTTGTTTCCTCATCACGTCACGTTGCACTATTGAGCTATTTGTTATGTTATGACACGACACAAGAGAAAACCTGTGGAAAGATGAGAAAGAAGCTATTGTATGTGTCACCCAAGTGTTGATGTGATGAATGAAGTGGTAATGTGATTCATGACCAAAAATTACGCGAGGTACATGATATTTTCTGCCAGTGTAATTACCTGTTTTAAAAAAGCGAAATCCAAATTCAATTGTACACTACAATAGAAGTGCCTAATTCAAGTGCAGTTGATTGACGACATGGTACTTATTTACCATGTGTGTGGTTAGTGTGTGAGACTGTTTTAATTTCAAACTTTTAGATATTAAAAAGGTAACCACCTATTTATTTTTAGATGCAAATCACTCAGAAGAATGAATGACAAACTAATTTAAAGTAGAAATTACGAATGCATTATCCTCCTGATGGTGTAATTGTACAACAAAATGATGATCCTATAATTGTTGATGACTTTCACTTACTACCTCCCAGTTCCAAGTAGTTGTATAAAAGTCCTACTGACTTTTTTGTATGAAGCTGATGGCGTAAAAACCAACGGGTAATAAAGATCGAGATGATGTATCCGTTTAAAAATGGCAAAGGGGGTGATCTTAAAAAGAAACCTATATTGATGAAATATTGAAGACACAGTTTTGTCCCGATGCCAAAGAATTTATTCATCATCAAAAATATACCTAACAGAGGATTTGGTGCTCAAATGAATTTAATGTTTGGCATTGAATTATCTCTTTTTTAAAAGAGGAGATTAGTGCATTTTCTCTTTTTCATTTGTAAGAAAGAACGACTTAATTCATCATTGTTATTATGATCAGTATTAGAATATGACGTGTGTGCATCTCATTCTCATTCTTTACACAGAGGAAAAGTAATGCACAGTTTACTATATGCAGAACCCTTCAACTTCACTTTTGGCAAAGTCAAGTTAGTTTTGCCTGGCTGACTGCGTTTCTGAGCGCATTTACATTATTACCGTGATTATATTTTTACTACTGCTGTTGGTGGTGCTATAATGACCAATTAAAATTAAAGCAAAGTTATGGTAAATGGATGAGAGGTGAGGTTGAGGTTCAGGAGGATGAGCAAGAATGACTTCGTTCCAAAAGAACACTTCATTTTCTATGCCGATGCTAAGTTGTCTCATGTATAATTATCAAAGTGGTGGTATGGGCATTGGTCAAAAGTCAAGCGAGGCAAGTTGAGACGACGAGGAGTGTGAGGTGATGTATTCATTCTCCGTAATCACCCACCGCACAATAATAATAATAACATTATTATTTCTGACAATGAATGGGCGAGTATTATGTAGAAAGTGGAAGAACGAATTTTATAATCCACTTTTTTAATCTGCCATTAGTAAAAAGTTAGATAGCTCACTTGAACCCCAAACTACCTTTCTCACTTTTAAATCAAGAGCGTATACAATCGGCATATCAAAATTAGAATCAATTAGTGTAGACAAGAGAGGTGAAAATATGACGAGGTAAGACTCTCGATACGAGAGTCATGATACAATCTTTTCTTAAACGTGTGTCTGACAGTCTGAGCTCAGTTTGTAAATGAAAGCGATAAAACTTGGATCAATTACTCCCCACAGAGTATTACAATACCCAAACACAAGGTACGCAGACATTGAGATTGTGCAAAAATCTTACGAGAGAGGTATTACTTCTGTAGTAATTATTATTACTGAGCTCTCCTTCAAGTATTATTTCATATTATCTTTGATTCTCTGGCGTTGACTAATGACGGTATCAAATGAAGTTTTAGGCCAATCCATGCAAGAAAAATGAAAATCAGTGTACATTTTAGAGGTTCAGCTTTGTTTTCATTTTTTGTTTTAAGAAAGTGATCTCTTCGAATTATGTGTTATCGCTACCTGACTTCACCCCTTACGTGTTTCTTTTTTCTGATTCTGAATGACTGACAATTTTTGATGGTTCGATATTAGACTACGTAATAATGTAATAGTGCAGTGCAGATGCACAAATTACAAACCACATTTACCATGTCCATTCAATAGTAGTATTCAATTCTTGGCCATTGTGCAATTGAGAAGTTGATGATGAGTTACTTTGAACTCCAAAAATATTTTATTACCCTTTCTCCTAAAGTGGCTTCTTCTCATTTGTTCAAATAACCTAGTCAATGTCTCATGTGGTACGTGAATAACTGTGCAAAAAAGGGACTCGGTGATAGTGTCAATAAAAATGTGTCATCGTCACGTAGAGTAGTAGATACAAAAAATAGTGGAAGTATACTAAATCATTATTGAAATTGAAAGTTTTGCCTAACCTTTCCGTGGCACGGTTAAAAGTGAGAATCCTCTAAATGTGATATTAATTTTAACAGCGTCGACGCTACCTGTGGGGTTGATGGACTTAGACCAATCCATATTGCAGCCAGAGAAGGTCACATTCAAACGTTGAGATTCCTATCTGCATCTGGAGCCTGTCTTCAACGTGGGGATTTCGGCGGGTGCACCGGTAATTACCAAATTCGGGATCCTTAATGATATGGTGTTATCTGAAACAAAATTATGTATGGTCTTTACAGCCCTACATCATGCAGCCAATGCTGGACAGCTCAGAGCAGTCCGTTGGCTTTTGAGGTGAGAAACTTTGTTTTAAAAAAGACATTTTTGCAAACAATTAAAAATTTCAGACATGGGGCCAAGATACTGCTGGACAGTCGGGGACGATCCCCCATCCAAATTGCTGCGGACCATGATTATATGGAAGTAAGTCTCTATTAGTTCGGGTTTATTAATTTATCAGACTTTGAAAGAACCGAATTAAATCATTCCCCGATTTGTGCTCCCACTCATGTTACAAAGTTGGCAAACAGAAGCTTGAAGTTGCATCTTTTCATCAATGGCATGAAGTTGTATTCTTTAATTCATTTAAAAACCTAAGTAGGTAGAATCTTTCCGAATGAATTGGAACAGTTTCCCGTTAAGCAGAAGGGGTTTTGTTTTATATCAAAGAATGAATGTAGCAAAAAATTATTACAACTTTTCATCACAATCGGGGAAAACGGTGCAGTTGGGAAGCTGGGAATGCTCATTAACCTCCTCTGCTTCAGTATTAAAATAATAGGTTGCTTAAAAAACAACTGTAGTTAGTCCTTCATGTTTTTTGCTCACTACAAAAGAATATCGAGAAAGAACATACAGTAGTGACTATTGTAGTTCTCAATTGTTAATGTGTATGGTTGTCTCACCGTACCCCAATTTGTTTTTTATAGATTGTGAATGTGTTGGCAAAACATGCATTATCAACACCACCAATTCCAGTGACTTCTCCAATCCCACAGAACTATTTTACAGACGGTAGTGAGACAATTAGTAATAACCATTTGTCATCCGCTCAAACATCCGACAAGGACACAAGTGACTTTACTGGAAGTGCTGCAGATCACTACACTTTACACACTGAGACAACTCAGACCATTTCTTCAAGGAACTCAGATCATAAGCCGTTCAGTCATCTTCAATGTGGAGATACAACAGATAGTAACAGCACTTCCAAAATCACCACTTCCACTGGAGATTGTGCTTCTTCCAGTGGCAACTCCAGTCTTAGCGTCTCCACCAGTGCTCCCTCTTTGTCCCCCTCGGCGTCTTCGTCGTCTGCAATTTCCTGTGGTTGCACTACCTCAGAAGAGACAACGACGGTTTTTAAAACAGAATCTGATGGTTCTGACACGTTTACTTTAGAAGGATACCCTCATTCTGGAGGCTATCAGTCAAGTAATAGCTCGTCCCTCATATCTTCCCCCAGTCCCTTCTACCTTCATCCCCCAGGCAGAGAGCGTGACAGAAACCGAGATTCACCCAAACTTGGAGGGGACGCTCCTGCAGTTGAGTGTGGAAAAGGGATCCTTAAAAAATCTAATCATAGAAGACAACCCTCCACCGCCCACGCGCCCAGTAGTACGCCATTTTTCCTTCATCCCCCTGAAAACCTAGTGAGCGAGACTCAAAAGGCCGTTACTGCCAAGATGGCCCCTGCTCCCGTCAACTCAAGTCATGCCCACCTTCACTTTGCAGATCCTTGCACTGACTCCACTCCAAAGCTCAAAGTGGGACTGGCGGAGTCATCATGCTCTTCCTCGACGTCCTCACCCCCTCAAACCCCTCCAGGGACTAAAAGTGGAATGTCCACAACAATATCCGAGTGTATCAGCAAGTTTCAAGGGGATCACTCCAGAACAAACACTTTAAACAATAAGCCTTCAAGTCCCTCCCATGACATAAAGTTTAAAAACCAGTTCAATGCAGAAAATAATAGTCCTGCCCCACCGCCACCTCCTCCGCCTCCCCCTCCCTTCCCTTCTGGGCTCAAACTAAACGAGGCTTCCAAAATGAAAATTCCTCTTCCAAAAATACCGAAAGAGTCTACCTTTGCCCCTGCTGATAACCACCGCAATGGTAGCAGACACAGCAGTGTGGAACCCGAAAATGACTACGAGGATATTGAAGAGATACAGTCTAAAAACCGATATGAGCAAACAAGAAGGCTCCTACGTTCCATTTCCGCACCCCAGTCAACTAATGACCCCTCACATGCAAATGGTGAAAGTGAGGAGCAAAACTATTCTGAGAAAGGTTCCTCATCATCCACATCAGGACATGACAAACCAATAAATAAACCTCCGATTGGTTGTGGAAAAGCGTTCATTCCTCCCCACTTCCCCTCTCCGCCAAAAGACGCTTTAATTAAGCCTTCAGAGTACCTAAGGAGCATACAGAATAAAGGAAAACCAAATGGAACAGTCAGTAGTAGCAATGGTGGAACGAATGGGCAAAATGGGGGCATTGTGGGATTCCGGTCAGCCTCATCCCGAGTTGAAGAAACAATCAAGGCTTTAGGTGCACAATTGCAGGACTGTCACACGGGCATCATGTCCCCAGTCCCGGAAGAAACAAATGCAGAGGACGAGTTTGAAGAAATTAATCCTGAAAGAATCAACGGATTTCTCAAAATGAACGATGATTTACATTGTGCTTCCCATGCAACTAACTCAACCTATAATCATAATGGAATGACTGATGACAACAATAATGTCACAATTGGAACCACCAGTAGCAGGGGTGGATGTGGTGGAATGATCAAAGTTGAGGAACTCATGGTGAGTGTTCTTGTAGAAAATTGTGTGCTTACAGTTTTCATAAAACCGCAATATCTTCTTGTATTTTCAGAAAGTAAACCTTAGAAAGACGCCTATGTTGAGGACGAAATCTGCACCACCACTGGGCCGTGTCCTTCCGGATGATCACGTTGACAAACCTCCTTCTTCCCCATCTGCAACGGGATCCTCCAATAATTGTCAAGATGGTGGTCAGGACCCATTTAAAAGGGGCACTACCATGTCTCCCTGCTCCAACGGGACCACCACCACAACTGAGTCTTCTTCCGTGAAGGCAGAAGTCATTGCTGAATTGGCCCAATCCAGTCAAATGGGAGGTGTACGAGAGTGGAAGGAAGAGTTGAAAAGGAGACAAAAGGAACAGGAGAAAGCAGTCCAGAAGGAAATTGAACAGTATTATCAGCCTGTAAATTTTGTCCAAGAGGTTTTTCAGCCATTTATTTCTCAGACTTTGGCATTCATTACTCATCATACATAATTGATTGCAGGTCCCAGCAATTGACGTGACAGGTGTCCCAATCCCTGATTGGAAACGTCAGATGATGGCAAAGAAAGCTGCAGAGCGTGCAAGGAAGGAAGCAGAGGAACAAGTAAGACTGGAATCAGAGGCAAAAAGGCAAGCTTCAATCCCAATGTGGAGAAGGCAGTTACTCCAGAGAAGAGAAAGCGATGCAAAATATGCTCAATAATAAAAACCCTGCTTCTTTCTAATAATTATTTTTAACTAATGTAAAGAAATGCCAAAAAAACTCCATAGGTATTTTATTCGGAAATTCAAGTTAGGGGTGTTCTATCCTATACAAGCTATAGGTTTTATGTTTTTTAGCCTTTAAAGAATCGTGTGGAAGAGAAAAATAGTGTGATTTTCCATGCGGAACACCAAACAAGGATTCTGCAGTTCCGTTATCATCATACCAAACAATTCGTAGTATAAAGCCTGTATGGTTTGCCAATAATACAATGAGCACCCATTGCATTGTGCATTGCATTTTGCCACCACTTAATCTGGGTTAATCGGACTTTAGCACAACCCAAACTTTTTTACGAAAAAAAGGATTAACCAACTGGCAAACTTTTCTGTATTTTCTTCAAGCCACCACAATTAGGTTTTTTTACTACTTGAATCACGATTAACTCTTTCTTTGTTGTTGTAAACTTAATGTACACGCAGACTGTCCCTGTTGAATTTTTTTTAGCAGATATTTGAATTGTGTATGGTAATTAATGTATGTAATGTAGGTAGGCGAAATCAATCAATCATGGCATCCTCTGTAACTAAACTGAACATTTAGGTTGTCTTGTGAGAACGATGTCTTTTTCAATGCCACACGCGCGATCGAGAATAATTGCTTATATTTTCATAGCTTTTTTCTTTTTCTTTACTTTGAATAATTTATAACACGTTGAATGTTGCATTATAAATATATTTTTTATGTGTTGGTTTAAAATAGTTTTATTTGTTCTATAGAATAGACAGACGGTGTAACACAAGACTGGTTCGAATTGAATGACATTGGCATCGTGTAAGGATGATGAAGATAAAGACCAATAATAATGATAATGTTTATAGAATCAAACTCTTCAAACTCTTAATTATTTTTCATTTCAATTTTGTTCAGAATGTCCTCGGACTTTTGTTTTGCATCTGCATACAACGATTCCACCTTTTCGATGAGACTGTCACGGAGTTGTTTATCCACGAGTGATTTGCAGTTAATCACGACGTTGCATCTTGCCCCCCATATTCCAGTCTCCAAACACTTTACAGCTACCTGTGGGTAACGTGAGAAATGTAAGAATGTGTCAAAATAATGGAAAAACATTCAATACCTGGACATCAGAAATGCAGTTTGGATTCCCCAACTCACTGATTTCATCAAGACATCCCCAAAGGGAGCTTAGATGCTTTGCCAAGTCCATTGGAACGTTAATGGCAGTCAGGAGTGCTTTCTGTGCTACATCAGACTCAGGGCCACCACCCTCTCTGATGGCATCCTGAAAAATTATGATACCGAAATGTTGTGTAGGTTCAAGAAAAATAGGGGCGCAATGTCAACGTCAACGTACAACGTAATCATTGAAAGCGTTCGTATCAGCTTCAACAAAAGGCAGAGTTTTCTCCACGCCAGAATAAAGTGGCGGAATGTTCTTCCGCATGGAAGTGTCCAAGTGGTCCCATTGTCTAGTTTTAATCAATCTTTTAGTTTCTCATTGCTTGAAGGATTACAGTACCTCTTTCCGAAAGTGAGCAGTCCAACCATGCTCCCAAGGGACAATCCAAGCGCCCCTACGACAGCGGCGACAGAACCTCCCCCTACATTGTACCGTCAGAATATTGGAATGTACGCATGACTTTAATTGCAATCAATTGTTTACCTGGAGCGGCAGTCCTTGCCCTGAGAAACAAAGAAAATATGCAGATGTAGCCGGAATTAATGGAATAATTGGTCAAATGCATACCTGACTTGTTTTATGAACTTTGTCAGAGTAAGATCCAACAGTGGTCGTGGTGGGTCAGTGGCTTGTACCTTCCACTCTACTATTCTTTCTCTGTTAAACAAAAGTAAGATAAAGTCCTGTGGAGAAAAGGGATTCTGCAAAACACTTTATGTGAATACTTTGGATCGAAGGGGTAAAGTGAGCTCAAGCCAAGTCGATCAATTGAGAGCTTGACCTTTTGATCTTCATCAAGCACCTACATGCTAATAGTGATTAGTTGATGAAATTAAATAATGCCATCAGCTACCATTAAGTTTTCCTTTTTGATGTAGTAGTTTGCACCTAAGGGAAAAGAAACCAATGTGAAAGAGTTGACTTAAACGCTTTTGGACTTATTACTCTGCACCAGAGCATCCAAAGGCACAAGACCCACTAGTTCGGAACCGATGACAGAAAGATTGAGACTCTGAGCAATGGCCTTCGACTGATAATCATTGCCAACATTAATTTTTACTTTCCAGCGTACATTCTTGTATAAAACAAGACAATAAGCATCACCTCTTCAAAAACAGTATGCAAACTTGTGACTTCCATGTCAGTGATGTTGTATGATATTTGTGCGATGTTGGCCTCATCCAACCACCATCCTATCCCTTGCACCGCTTTCAACTTGCCTTCTTTGCCCGGTCCACGCCCATTTTCACGGATGTCAAGAGCTTTATATGGACCACATTTATGTTTTGGCAAAAAGCCTTGTAAAAATCTATTTACCGATACGATGAGCTTGCTCCTTAGTTGACAACATATTAACATTGTAGGCGAGTAAGAATTTCCGAGCCCCCACCATACTAGCACCTAGGACAATTACAAGATTAATCCATACACTGTACCTGAGAATGTTACAGCTACAAACCCCATGATGGAATAAACTTTGGAGGCCCAAAGTCCGGCTTCCATTCACTTTTTCCAATCTAAATTCATGTATCTTTTACTGACAGGGGTAATTAAAACAGTGCTATTATCAGTGTTTTACTCGAGCTTCCAGATTCTCATATTCCCCTGCTCGTATCTGTGGAACAGTCCTTCGGTGGTCCTCTTTGGAAGCAAAGCCGTACAAGTAAATTGGGATGTGCAACTCTTCAGCAAGACGCTTTCCTAAAATTTCTGCACATTTGACACAATCATCCATCGTAGCGTTACGGACTGGAACAAAGGGACAAACGTCCATTGCACCAAGGCGAGGATGCTCCCCCTTATGCTTCGTCATATCTATCAACGGGAACGCCGTCTTAGCAGCATTCAATGCTCCCAACACAACGTCATTTGGGGACCCAACAAAAGTGTACACCTACGAAGACATGTTGGTTATGAAGGTATGTTGTCTGCAAGTGAAGGTGACAGAATTACAAACCGTTCGATTTGTTGACTTTCCAGGGTCAACTCCAAGCAGCGTTACGCCAGGTGTGCCGCGTATTGCGGCAGTAATGGCGTCTAAGATCTAAGTAAACACACTCTCAGCTTTTGCTTATCTTTGACAGAATCTGTATGCACTATATCAAAATCAATTAGACCTTACTTTTGTATCGCTTCCTTCCGAAAAATTCGGAACACATTCAATGAGCGGAATTTCCATATTTCCAATTCAATATTCGTGAAGATAAAGTTACAAGATTTGTGAAGATGACTCTCCTCTGACAGTTTTGAAACTAAACGAAGACAGAAGACTCAAGTTGCGTCAACATTCATTCACTTGCATCAAAAGATTTCCCAATAACGCATAATGTTAATGTTCATCTAACTTTATTAAAACTTTTCCCAAGGTCAAAGTGGTATTAAAACTTTGAATTGGAGAGTGACAACTGTGTGTGTCGTCATCCTCTTACAAGAAGATTACAATATCCGAGCTTTGATTATAAACTGTGTTACACCTATTGACAGTTTGGACTTTTGCCTTACACTTTTAATATTTGTATTTTTCATAGACAGGAAAATAAAATAAACATAAAATAGTAATTATCACGCTGACCTTTGAGATCATAATTCAGCCCATTGCTCAAGTTCAAAACCTATAATAGAATGCATCAATACAGGAGGCTGCAATGGACTTTAGCTTCTTTCTAATAAAGCTTTGAAATAATTACACTTGTCCAATGAGACTGGAAAATAACGCCTCGCATTATACTTCGTCAACACTAATGAGTGTGCATGTATACGGATTTAATTTTAAGATTTTGTCATTCTCATCACTGGCGTTATCCGGTTCACATTCTTACAATACACAGCATAGAGTAACGGTAATGGCGACAAGAATCAAGAATGGGAGCCATGTCTTCAAAAATCCTCCAAAGCTGACATACTTTCCACAAAACAGTATGTTGAAGGCAAGCCGAAACATATTCCAGGATGAAGAACCGTCATAACTCATGGTGTTCAGTGCCATTGCCACCTACAAAAAGTATAAAGCCATGAGTACCAGAGCATGTCTGTCCTGTCTGATGATATCCATCATGGATTACATATTCAAAAGACCTACTTACATGCGAATGGCAATTGTCACAGCATAAATTGTGGGTCCTGCCTTTGTACTCTTCAGACGCTTCATATACGGCTCGATCCCATGCAACTTTTCCACCCTGGACTTTATCCGGATTCAATTGCTGCATAAATCAATCAATCAGATAAAAAATTTAAAAGCCAAATGGGACTATTATTGAGACATACCCAATATTTGGTCGGACGACCAAATGCCATGTCATCTTCACTAACGTAGTAGGAACCAGCAAAATCTCTGATAACTCCATTAGAAAGACCAATGCCCATATGTCCCACGACAGGGCAGAACCAGGTAAGAAATGGGATAGGTGTCCAGACAATGGAACAAGGGTATTTACATCGTTCTACGTCTATCCCTGTTGCCATCATTGCCCCTTCTTCATTGACTTCAGCCTGACCTCCCATACCACCACAGCATAGATTTAGACTCCCTTGTAATTTCTCCGCAGAAATCTTATTTGAATAAAGACCTGTCAAACAATGAAATGAAATGAAATATCACTGTGATGGGAACGGCTTTAGAGAAATACGTGGCCATTATAGATCACGACCATTGTAAGCGTTCAAAACATGGTAATTACATTAGACAAAATGTTGGTACGAATTGAAATGTACATAATACCTTTTCCTTCCTGCCCTCTTGTTTAACCCATCACTTCCTCAACTCTCTAAGCAAAGAATATAGCTGCTACACGTCGTATTTTATTATGGTAGTGCTGTAGTATTTAACACTACCTTTGCTACAGATAGATTTTCAGATTTTGAATCCAAAGAAGTTCTGTCTGGCTGATGATGGTTTGGTGGTGGTGGTTTTAAACGGGAAGAAAAGTGGTGAAGTTTGAACGAGAAGTTACAAAATTTTTTTTATCCCACAGATCAGATCACATTGTGAGGAGGATTACTCAATATTATTTAAAGTATTATATTTTTTTTTTGGTGTGTGTAGAAGAGAATACCGTCATCATCATTTTATTTAAATGAATCATAGAAAGGGTAGAGACAGAGACAAGAAGATTCTTTTCGAACAAAAAAGTGTCCTTAATTGATTCAAATTGGCTTTAGAAAGAAAGAAAGAGTGGAGAGGAGGCTGACTTGTTGAATTGAATTACTTGGATATGGAGAAAGAAAGAACGAAGGACAAGTCAAGTCGATTTATAATTTTGCACTCATAAACAATTGTGTTGTTTGGAGTTTGGTTTAAAAATCAGTTCACAGTTCCAAGAAATATTGTTTGAGTTATTGCTATTATTTTAATTTGACTTCACACTCTCGACAGAGACGAGACAAGGATTTATTCATTGAACTTAAAAGATAACCACTTACCACACTACAACAAAATTTGCTGTCTCCGCCGTGGTGTGGCTGAGTGATTTGATTATTCTCTGGATTCGTCAATCCGTCGTCGTCGTCATCCAGTACTTGCTTAGACCTTCGCCACTAACTAACCTTGGATTTTTTGGGAAGGAAACTGCTTGTGGTTTAATTTCTCAAAGAAGGTCGACCTATCAGGGCCGGATTAACAGCTTTGTTGTTAGTCGGTCTTTCTATACCGAAGAGCTTCAAATTAAAAGCACAACGCTCAATCCTCTTCTTCTTCCTTCACCACTTACTTATCAATCAGGAGCAATAATAAACATGGCCTTGGACATCACGTGTCGTTCTTGGATGCTTGTGTTCGTCGTCGTCGTTGGTGTGGGTGCTATTTTCCTTCCAGGAGGAGTGAGGTCGGATTCTATTGACTCTCGTGAGTGATATTGGATAATTCTTAAGATTTTTGTGCTAGTCCTTAAGTTTGCAGGCCTCAGACAGGTTCAAAGGACCACTTGTAAATTGAGTTATGACTTAATGACTATTTGCACCACACGAGTACAATGATTTGATCAAAAATTGGATGCACACCATGTACTTGTACTCATTTTGTGTAGATAGGAAGCAGCTAATCATTTTTATCTTATCGACTCGGTTATAATCGGCATTTATTGCATATAATATTGTCAATTTTCCATTAGCCAACTACCTGATGTGGCCAAGCCTAGGAAGAAAGCTAAGCTCTAGATAGTTGGTCCATGGAAGATAACATTTTTCTTTTCTTTTGCGAAGGGCTTTAATAGCTTTTCGGCAATTTCATTTTTAATTTTATGCTTGTTAGCAAGTGCAATGCACTTGAGGTAACCACATTAAGTAGTGCAAAATGCAAAACGAAAAGCAAGCCCAAAAGCCCACGTCTACCAAACCATTCGTAGCATTATTTTATTTTACGTGAAACAACACGTTTGGCAAAGCAAAGGAAACCAACACCCTGAGAGTTGTACAGTTGAAAGCTGTGCTAAATGAAAATTATACAGTGACTGATGATAATACAAAATGCTGAAACAGCGACGCAGTTGTAGTTGATTGTACAAGCATGAACCATAACATGACATCATGACTCATCTATCTTAAACTTTAAGATCTCAGATTTCCACTTCCTTCTATTCAAGACAAGTCATCTAATTTATTTCTTACCCGTGCATGCATTTGGGATATGCCCCGACAAATGTACAAATTTTGATGCAATTCTTTAACTGTTTTTAGGGACACAGTACTCAGTCTACAACCCTCGTCCTTACGGTGAGACTGACGGCATTGCAGCTTACGAGTTCGTCCCTCTGAGCAGAGAAAAACGCCAAGTGCCTGCGACAAAGATATCCATAACCCCACAGCAGATTCCTCCAATTCCAATCCCATCGCAGCCACCGCCAGCCACCACTGACCCAGTAGAAGCAGGAAAAGGTGCCTCCGCTAAACTGCCTACTGGCATGATATGGGCCAATAAAACTTCCACGCCTGTAGTGTCTTCTGTACCAAGCGGATCAGCATCGGAGAGTACAAATAACAGGGACAATCCATTGTTTAGGACTTCCATTACTACATTTACTAATAATACATCCTCTCCGCCTGATGCTGAAAAAGGAACTCAAGTGTCTTTCGGTAATGATACCGCTTATCCTAATGGATCCTGGGTAGATGGTCCAGACTTTCCACTGGACTCAGGGTTTGGGGAGGGAAATACGAAGGACGTATGTAGATTTACTTCTTTACTTCAACGAAGAACCAGGAATGGTAGTCTAATTGAATCGTGTTTTTTGTAGGCACCGGAAGCAATAAACTACACTTACTACAATGTTAGCGTTTATCCACCGCCGATTGGAAGTACGTACTGGATTGACCTTAACCAGTTCAATGCTACCAAGCACCAAATGCTATCCAACGCACATCGTCGAGCTGCGGTACTTTAAAACATTTAAAGTTGAACTTCTCCAGCATTTTTCTGATCGTATTGAATTATGTAGACTTTGACGCCTACCTTTGAATTCATGTTTTATGGGCACAAGATTACTAATTTAACTGTGGCTACTGGTAAGGAATTTGTTGTTATCATTTACACCATTCAACAAATTTATCTATTTTGCAGGTGGGTTTATCTATCTGGGGGACCAGGTTCACGCGTGGTTAGCCGCTACTCAGTACGTTGCTCCTCTAATGGCTAATTTTGAGTCTACTGCTAATGGGACGAACGTCAGTTTCTACGATTCTGGTATGGAATCAATAAAGTTAGCTTTTGAGCATACACAATTTTTATACTATCAATTTTAATTACAGGGGAATACTTCACGGTAGAGTGGGAGGAGGTCATTCTGCATGATGCCCCCGACAAAGGAAACTTCACATTTCAAACAACGCTCCATAAAAACGGGACTATAGTTTTCGCCTACAAGCATGTTGCGTTCCCTATCGACAAGATCAATGATACGCAACACCCGGTCAAAGTTGGTTTAAGTGATGCCTACATAAGAGACAAGAACTTATTAGGTTTGCATTTGTAATACCTAATATCTTTTGTGCTGACAATACTGATCGCAATTTTTGTTCCAGTGGTGAAGCAGAAGACTATTTATGAATATCACAGGATTGATTTGAAGAACTACGCGGCCAGTCTTGTATCTGGGTCAGCGATGGTTTTTACCTTAGCCGACACTTGTGTCGCAAGCACTACATGTGAAGATTGTATGGCAGAGAAAGCCGGTTTTGACGTAAGTCTTAAAACTACGTGATGAGTAACGTTTCCATATATCTCGCATTATTGAATAGTGCGTATGGTGTCCCGTGATCTCCAAATGTTCGAATGGAGGTCTGGACAGAAATCGACAGACGTGGATGCAGAACGGTTGTGAGAGGGATGATGTTTACGTCAAAGAGGTACACAATTGTGCAGCGAAACAAAATGTGTACAACTACAGTCACATGGAGCCGCCAAACACTGGGATGTCCAGTCGAGGTTCTCCTGACAAGTTCATAAACCATGCTGACCAAGGTCAAAGCCGTGATGCACCTCAAGTGGAAAAGATTAAAACACATGGTGGTGAGTTCCCTTCGTGATTATGGCTTGATAGACACCGTGCAACTAAAAGTATTTTTGGTTTGTGCTACAGATTCCTCCGGGAATGGCGGAGTAATTGCAATCATGTTTTTTATCGTTGTCGTTTTCGGAAGCATCGGATGGCTGGCGTATGCGTATTTTTACCCACACAGTCCCTCTGGACAACTTCTGATTCGGGTATGTGTAGAAGTGAATGTAAAATGAAACCAAAACAAATGGCCTAATCACAATTTGCAAATTTCAGTATCGTCCTACAAGGTGGGCCTTCCGAAGGGGTGAAGCTAGGTATATTTGCAATTCAAAGCATCCATTTAGTAACCCGAATTAATTCAATTAATTTTACTTTGTTATAGGTACACGGCAGCTTCGATTCACATGTGATAACACGTAGAATGCTATGTTTAGCTCATGTTTTGTGAAACATAATCCAGTCATTTTTAATATTCTCATTTTGTCAACTGAACTATCTCTATACGAAACCTTTTTTCGTAAAATCGTACTGCAATCAGAATGAACAACTTCAAATATCACCAAATCACCTTGTGCCTATTTGCTAACCTATACATACAAATTGTATAGTAATTTTTATAAAGATGATATTGCATTATGGTTGTACCATAACAAAGTATTTGAGTTAACAACATGGAAGACTAACCAAGTATTCCCCATATAACCGACTCTTCAAAGATTTCAAGAAAGAAAGGAAGAATGAATCAGAATTGAATTGAAAGAAAGGTATGACGTTACCACAAATTGTCGTGAACTCAACTGGTGCATTAGCTAAGTCTGTAGAATTTATTTGTTTAATAGGTAAAAATTGAATTGTAAAATGCTTTGTCATTACTTCACTTTTAATAATGTATCCTTTTGGCAGATTCAAGTTGTTTTCGTCGGTATTTGCCGATCTCGTGATGACATTGGGTATAGATGATGTCAAGTGTGTACAAGCACGTGGTTAATAATTGATACTGAATGAGTTTATTTAGTGCGTCAGTCTCCCAAATTCAATCAAATACATAGAATCCATCGTAGGTAGTTTATGTTCTCCATCAAGTGGACAGGGAGGGTTGTGATAACTGAAGATAATATACCTAATACAAAAATTACCTTGTTTTACGAAGGACTTACCATTTATTTCCAAACACTAATGCTGATAGCTTGAATCCTAATTTATATTATTATTATTACTACCCATGTTATTTTTCTTGTCATAAAAAATAGTACCCGTCCTGTAGTAGTTGTAGGACATATATAATAATTGTAGTTCCACACCAGTGTAAGGTGAGACAACCGGTACATGGAACCTGTGAAGTGAATAAGAGTCTCTAATATCATGTAATCCAACGATGGCAATAAAGTTTAAAAATGATACTATCATTCTGCAACCTGCTTTTCTCTCACTCAGCGTCTCAGGACACATAACAAAGTGAATTAAAAGTAATGAGACAATTCCCACTTCCCACGGTCTTAAATAAGTTCTGGTCTGAAATCGTCCAATTATTGCTTCACTTCACAATCATGGACCAAGTGTCGATCGACTTCCTCTCTTTCCTTGTGTGTGTGGGTTCGAACCGTCTGCAAAAAATGATTGCACAACTATGAACCTGTTGCACTTACAGACCAATTTTTCCTGTTGAAAATGAAGTTACAAATTATTAAGATGCTCTGGCAATAATAACGGCTCAGCATGCCATCAATTTCAGCGTCAGCAGCACGTGTGCCCTGCTCCAAGCTATCAATTTCTAATGAACTCGTGAATTATTGACTTGAATGACGTGAATGAATGAATAGGAAAATGATAACAACATAACGAAGGTATAGTCTTTCAGTGTGGATTTCTTCAAATTGTGTGGGGAAGTTGAGACAGTCTTGAAAATGCTGAACATTGCATTTTCATTCTGGTCTGGATTGTGTTTGTAGCAAAAAAACATGTGTGGGAAAAAAAACCTCCTCTGCATCAGCAGCAAAGCAACTTCAAGATGATGCGTAATTTTTGCGCACAAAACGAGATCTTTTCTGATGATTCTTGAAAAGAAAAAGGTAGGTACAATTCAACATTCTCGATAAACAATTATCATTCATTATCATCATGCCTTCTTTCTTCTTCCTACAGGGACAAAAAAAGTGGTTAGATGTTACATCACATTGCATTCATCAATTGAAAAAGAAACCAAAACTGCCTTCTCTCCACCTGCCTTCATAAAGATAGTGTTTGCTAGTGTGCTTCAGTGAAATTGATCAGTCTGCTGGACTCTGTGTGTGGAGGTGAATAGTGATAATATATTTATAGCTGATTGATAAGAAGAAGAAGGTCTGGAAAGAAGAAAACTGATTGATTGGCAGAGTATTTAATAATCCTCGAGTCTGAGAGGTTCGTGGATTTGATATGTTGGCTAATCAATCAATCGAGATAGTACTACATCCACTACTACTCCTGGAGACTGACCACCAGAGAACTATATTCTTATGAATGAATGATGGGGGCAGATAGTAGCTAAAAGCTATAAGCGGTGTGCCAGTGAGTGCGTTGTTGAGGTTTGTGTTGTTTGCTGATTCATTTGTATTTTTTTAGAAACCTTAAATGATGTCATTCTTCCGGTCCCTTCTTCATTTCAGGTGAAGCGATGGATCTACCAGACACCCCGTTACTGTTCGAAAATGAGCAGTCCACCAGAAATGGCCAAACGAGAATTAAGTCAAGGTCATGGGTTAATTCGTACAGAAATACGCATTCCAATTCCAAGGGTCACAACAATGAGCCAAGGTCTGCTTCCTTGGTTGACAGTGGTCAAGTCGTCCATTCTATTGGCAAAGATCATAGAATTGCTCGAGAGGGATCTGTTTCTTCGATGCTGGAACGACAGAGGACAAATCGCACGATTCCTGAAAGGGTTTCTCAGTTTTACTACTCGCTTGGGTTGTTTTGCTCTTCTCACCCTGTCAGTGTTATCATCATGGCCAGTATTGTCGTCACCCTGTCTTGGTACGTACGGTAGAGACAGTGATTTATTGCCTACCATACCATAACCTATATTCATTTGTTCATTGTTGTGTCCTTGTCTTTAGCCTTCCCCTTCTGAGCACGCCATTCTTGGGAAATAAGCCAAAGGAATATGTGACCTCTTATGATAGTTATACGGTTCCCCCTACCACTGGAACAGATACAGACGTCCGTTGGTATCGCGGCCCCCCTGCTGCCTATGTTCAGCAAGTAATAGTTAAATCTGCAATCGTTCCGTGGACAAATGATCTATTGCTCTCGGATACCTTTCGGGCTCCTCTATCCACGGTTTTTCCTATCGTAGAAGCTATTCGGAACCTTCACTGGGACAATATGTGAGTCTTGCTTATTTGCCCTTTACGAAAGCCTAAGTCACATACCCTGGATTTTGTTGTTTTTAGGAGTCTTCCATTTTCTCAGTTCTGTTTCGCAGTTGGTGAAGTAAAATCAAGAGTACTGAAGGGAAAAGTTTCGATGTTGCCAGAATATGGTTGTTTGCTGGTCTCTCCAGCAGATTTTTGGCAGCAGAAATATGATACATTCCGTCAAGACCATGACATACTAGGAACAATTTTAAACTACCAAAGTCACCAGAAGGGAAGAAGTGGGTTGGCAGAAATTCTATTAGGGATGAGTGTTCGTGACACAGGAATTAAACGGTTTCCGTTGAAAACTCGCCCACGAATAATTTCGTATGCTGTAACACTGGTATTACAAACGTACGACAAAAGGTAACAATCCCGTTCTTTAAAGAAGCAACTGTGACTACTTCTATGCTTCATTTTTTAGTTATATCGAAACCCTACGACAAGAATTGGCTCAAAAATACCCTACCAGTCTTAATTACTCGAACAACGATACGAAACCGGAACCCGAAGAAGACTTGAATGTCATACATGTTTACTTCCCTACGCAGTCTTCTATTTGGGAATTGATACCCTTAGTCGTCACATACGTAGCAATGTTCGTGTATGTTTATTTTTCTGTGAAGAAGATCGACATCGTTACTTCAAAGCTGGGGGTAGCAATAAGTGCTTTGGCTACCGTCGTCGCTTCATTGTGCATGTCCGTTGGACTATGCAGTCATTTTGGGATGACATTTGAAGTCAATGCCAAAGCAATATATCCTTATTTGGTGGTCATCATTGGATTGGAAAATATCTTAGTGCTTACAAAATCAGTTGTATCGACACCCAAGAATCTAGACGTGAAAATAAGAGTTGCTCAAGGTTTAAGCAAAGAAGGTATGTATTAAATAATTTATTCTAGCTGTCTGACTATTGATTTATATTGACTGACCAATCCTGTTGCAGGTTGGAGTATAACCAAAAACTTGCTGACTGAAATTACTATACTCACGATTGGATTCTTTACTTTTATGCCTGTGGTGCAAGAATTCTGCATTTTGGCCATCGTTGGTTTGTTGTCCGACTTTTTTCTTCAAACATTTTTCTTCGCAACTGTTCTATCTGTGGATATACATCGAGAGAAGATGACTCCGGAGACGGGAAGGGACATTAGACAAATGTATCCTCCATTGCGGACACCCATTCATCCATCTGATTCACAATCGTTGCGACGCGTGAAGTCAAATTCAACATTTGCAGACCAGAATGGAACCCTTAAGAAGTCGGCAAGTGGAATCTCAATTGTTGCTCCATCCCACAATACTCCCATGCTTGTTAAAATTCCTAAAAGACTTCGACTCATCTATTTCTGGGCAAGAACGAGATTCTTCCAACGAACCTTCACAATTTTCATGATTGGATGGATATCGATAATAATTTATGAGTCAGGAATTGTCGCAAGATTTGCACAAGAACCTGATGACATTGCACTTCCGCTTCATCAAGATGAAAGAATGGCATCCAATGTCTCTCAATTACCGCTGAGTTTGATACAAACTTCCAATGAGAAGCATTCAAAACCTTTGGTGTTTGCGAAAGGGGGAGAAAAGAAGACACAAGAAAAATCGTCTGATCTACAAAACAACAAATTACTGAGGGAGTTGAGCACTCATAACCCTTTCGTTTGGCGAAGGCTTACTCCCAGTCATTGGCAAGTACTCTTTGGAGTGTACAATTTCACACTGACTGGCAAATATATAACAATTTTGCCGTCAATCTGTATTTCTGTTCCTATTCAACCAAAGAAAGCCATTGGAGAAAGACATCCTTTCGAATTTCAACATGCGAAGCGACTTAATTGGCAAGCCCTTGCGAATGCCTTCAACACAATCGATACGGATAGTGACTACGAGCCTGGGCCAACAGTGACCCCGTTCGGCAAAATTAAGAAAGGGCTAATATCCGGTGATGACGACCCTTATATTCCAAGCTCGCCTGTGGAACTTGCCTTAACCGTGTTGTTGGCAATTCCAAGTATAATTTTTATTGGATACTTGGTTGTCGTGCTGTATAGATGCATCTGTTCAAGAAACTATGCCGAATGGAGATCGAGCTGGACAAAATCAAATGAGCACTCCCATGACCAGTACACTCAAGTTAGTTCTTAACTAATTGCGAATCTCGCATTTACTGGGATCTATTTGACTCTTTCATTTTGAAATCGAAGGTAGTTTTTGAAGCCGTGCCACTGGAACTGAATGGTCACCCTCAACACGTTGAATGCATAGGGACTGACGGAAATATTATTGCTAGTGCTTGTCTTAGCGGCAGTCTGAAAGTTTGGCATGCGAATAATGGGGAAAATATACTCACCGTTGACCGACAATTGTAAGTGAAGTACTGTTTAATAGCTACTTTCCCTGTGTACTCTGGGGTATTAAAGTGGAGTTGATGTGAATTATGTACCTAGATACTTTGGCCAATTTTTGCTTGGAGAAAAGGATGAGAAAAATGGAACAGTTTCAGAATTGGACTCTCCCATGTCCTCTCCTTTTGAGGAAAACCAAGCGGTTAAAAAAGGACATACCCGACACAGTTCATGGACATTTTCACACGGGGCATTTCAAAATTCGGAAAGAGATGAGCAGATCAATCCAAACTCTTCCCCGTCACCTCAATTAAATGGAATTCCGATTCCGTATTCAGTTCCTAAACCCGTGAACTATAGTCCTCCAACAACAAGTGGAGGCCCATTGCCGAGGACTGGACAGTCTCCTAAATTCTGTTCTCAGGATTCGAGAAAGTGTTTTGCTCGTAAGTAACGGCTACCATTGAAAAAAGTTGTCACTTTGTTAAAGTGCATTTTGTTACAGGAGAGTTTGGGCGTCACCGAAAAACTACAGATCCATTAGACTTGGACGGACTAGAAAACGGTATCACTGCACCTGGCAGCAATGAATCCTTAGAATCATCCTTTATGGAAGAAGTACCTGCTGTTTGGTGCCTGGATTGTCAAGAGGAGATGATATTATTGGGTACAGGAACAGGTCGTTTAGAAGTATGGGATGCCCGTCATGGGGTGTTGAAGGTAGTTTAATCTCAGAGATGTTATGAACAGAGAGGCCTTCTTTTGGTGAACTTCACCAAAAGAAGGCCTCTCTGTTCATAACATCTCTGGTTTAATCTGAAATATGTTAAGGTATAGATTCTAAAGCCGTATTTATTTTATGTTTCAGTGTATGTACGAAGATAGCAATAACTCCGGAATAGTGCACGTTAAGGTTGTAGGGAACAAAATAGTGTTAGCGAACTTGAATGGTTGTCTAATATTTTTGGGGTTGGAATCATCATGCGACAAACAGTCAAGCAGTCCCTCTCCGTATCATCGTAAGCTTTTTGGGATTTTTTTTTCCTTGTAAAAAATTAGCATTTGTAATTTAATTTGGATTCAGGCCGTACTACAACCGGCGATACGTTTTGTTCTACGTCGGGAACTGCTTCCTTCTTCCTAGATGAAACCGACGTTCGTTGTGTTTGGTTGGCCACTTTAAAAGCACATCAGCAGCCAATTACGTGTTTGGACTGCGAAGGGGGACGAGTTCTGACAGGAAGTCAGGATCACACGCTTAAGGTAGCCTTAACTGAAATAATTTATTGAACTTCCTGCTCATTGGGTAAATCACATCTAATGAATTAGGTCTTCCGAGTGGAGGATCACCATCCCCTTTACACTCTTCACGGGCACTATGGCCCAATCACGTGTCTGTTCATTGACAAATTTTCTCCGATGACGTCAGGCAGTGGTAGTCAAGATGGGATGCTTTGTGTGTGGGATCTTCTTACAGGTTAGTATGGTATATAGATGGGAATTTTATCTCAAAGTTGTATGTAATCTGATTTAAACTTTTTCTAGGAACCTGCATGTATTCCATACAAGCTCACGACGGTCCTATAATTTCAGTTACTTATTCTGCCAGTTACATCATTAGCGTGGGTGGAGATGACAAAATTTGTGTTTGGGAACGATTTCAAGGACACTTACTTAATACTATTCAACTTGTAAGTGTCTTCACTTAAACAACTTAAAAAGTCTTCACTTACCGAAACGATATTCTCTGATGGGTTTATTTGTAGGACCACGCGTACTGTTCCAATTTAATTATGATGACCCAGTATTTACTCATTACTAGCAAGCAGGTAGGCATTTGCTAACGCTCCGTTATTGGCATAAGTGTAATCAATTTTTAATTCAGGGTTCATTGATGGTGTGGGACGTTCGAAATGGCCATCCTGTCCGTGCTGTTCGTTTAGGACATCCCGATGACAAGGCTGTTTTCGTCCACCAAATAATCTCTTGTGCTGATGCTGTTTTGTGCGACTATGGGTCTCAACTACGCTTAGTTCGTTTTCCTAGTGTTATTAGCAAGTACGACTAGGATACCTCTCCTCTCCTCAGCTTTAATTTGTTGTAATTAAGTTTTTGACAATGTGAGGCATTTTCCCCACTTCCAATAGTACAAATGGCAGATTTACTTAATACGATGCATTTAATTTGATTTAAAATAATGAATAGTTGCACTTTTGTGACTTAATTTAGTTCGTGAAACGTTGTGACCAAACTAAAAAGGAGTTTGACTATTTTCGGAATATTGTGTAATCGATCTCTTAATGCTTTAAAAATAAATGGCGTTTGATTAGCGAAATCGGTCTCTCATGCAGGTGGAATGTGTTGTAAGAAGGGTGAAATCCTGAACTTGATTTGGTAGACATTATTCTTATTTGCTGCACAAGTGTCGAAGAAAATAATGACTTTTATTAGCTAGTTTGATACAAGTTACTAATTTTGACAAACATCGTTTTTAGCATAGTTAAGTTGAAATTGTTGAATTGACATGCATATACAAGCTTAACAAACTTTATTTTAGCACCACTAGTTCTAAGAAATTACATTTAAGAATGACTATATGCTTCGCTATGACATGACAAAAGATTCCAAAACCAAACAAATTGAACTGCACAAGACTTCAACCAAATCATTTTTTCTTTTGAACATTAACGAAAAGTACTTGAAAAGGTCACACAATCCAATGATTTCCATTCTTTCTTCAGGATGTTCACACCATTCCACGTGTCAGGTTCAGGACACCTTTGGAAAGCTTCACTTGCTGAAGCCTAGACCAGTCCGGTCTATTTCATCAAAGTTCCTTTTTACAAAGCTGTGGAACATGAAAAGACCAAGTTACCAAAGATGAAGGGGTAACGTGAGACATGGATGTTCTCTGAACCTGAACCAGACAGATTCTGGTTCAGATGTTCTCTTATCTGGGGTTCATATATCCAAGTTAATCAAATAAAGAGTGCACTTATGTGCGGATAATGTAAAGGAATTTGTGTTAATTTCGCCTTCCGGGGAAAGGAGATCTATCTCAAGGTTGAATTCCATTTAAAGATATTTACCTTCCAAATCCATTTCGATCAATTTCGTCAAAATTTCGTTTCTTTTGATATTGATATCCAAATGTGTCCCCGCTGTATCATATTACACAAGTCTAAATTCCTCGGAGCTTTAAAGATTGAATTTCTGAATCACATTACCTTAAAGAATCGAATCTCTTGGGGTAAGTGTGTGGAACCCAAGGTCTGCCTGGTCTGGAGGGATAGCCATCATAATATTTGCCTGCAAATAACTCTTTTTCTTGCTTATCCAATCGAGATGTGCATGAGGGAGTGAAGCGCACTTTGGGTGCTGTCTTTTCAATAGTTTTTTTTGCAAGAAGATGCTGTATAAATTCTCATCCAATTCATGCATTATTTCATGCAGCAATATTGGATGCTGTAGTGTAGATCATATAGCTTCCTTGCATGTGAAGTAAAAATCAGGATCAAAGGGCATAATTAAAAGTAAGTGAAACCTTTGAGTAAAGGGGTCCTGTTAACAGGATGAAACGCATTCATGAATTTTAAACAGACACGAATTGGCGAACTGGGGGAGAAGTGCTTCATTGTCGATTCTTTTCCCGTCCTGGAGTTTCAATTTCTATGTACCACTTGACTTCTTTCTGCCCTTTGCCTCTCCATCATCGACCTGAATAAGTATCTATCATCTCAAAAGTATACTTTCTCCATTTCTCTTCGCTCCACACGCCTTAAGAAACAGTTGAAATGAAGTGCACTCAATACATACTCAATGGGCTCACAGCACAAAGAAAACTGGACAAAAGAGGAGGGTTGGGGAAAGAAGAGAAAAAGAATCGAATTGAATGGAGAAAGTTCTTATTTTAACAGTTCCATGGTCGAATGCTGATGAGCGGATCGAGAATCGGTCAAAAGGCAAAGGTTGGTGCCATGATTTACTTTTATTTCATGCAACATGCTGTTTGTTAAACCAGAGAAGCTATACATTTCTTAGAAAATTATTTAGGCTTCCATCAGTGAGAGCGATAGAGGAGAGAGGAAAATGCGGTAGCCATTCATATTAAGAGCTTTTAAGCATAAATTCTTTAAAGAAGAAAAGAAGACAGTTTTGTGAATTCCATAGTCTTGTGCAAAGTTACCTACACAATATTATTTCTGGTGCAGTGTAGATAATGATGATGATGACCACCAACAAGCCGACAATTGTTGGCCACAATACCTTTTTATGCGACTCGAACACTTCTCTTAAGAATATTCCCTTTTCCTAAAGAGTCTAAACCTCTAAAATTGCTGTAAGGGCTTTGGGAATGCAAAATCGATGCCTCGTTGTCGTAACTGGCTCTACGTAAAATATTTCCACGACCCAAGGAGTCCAAACTGCCTCCGCGTTTTGGAGAAGTTCCACCCACGTAACCCAATCGCCAACTGTTGCCTTTAAAGTCCCCCCAGTCATTCCCCATCCCGTCCAATGATCGTAAGATATTCCCTCTACCTAAGCTATCCAATCCTCCACTTCGAATTCGAACAGAGTAGTAGGGATTGAAACGTTGCATGGGATCAGAAGCGTATAATTCTAAATTGATAAACGGAAAGATTTCATGCATATTTCATGCGATTATTGTCTATACGTGCATAAGCATTCAATATCAACGCCTTATAGTTATTATTAGGAGTGAAGAGGCTCAGCAAAATTAGAAAGCGTGTTATACCTTGATTCAATGAATTCCAGAGGTCATCACGCATCAATCCTTGCGCAATCTACCGTTGGGGAAACACAAATTGTATGCAAATGTAAGTATTTTGTAATAATGGTAGAAGCTGAGAGCATCTCATCTACCCAATTTGTGGTCTAAACTAAAGTACTTTCGTAACGCTAAGTGAAAAATGGAAAATTGTAAAATGAGAAGGAAAGTCATGACGGTGGTGAGTTCTGTAACGCGGAGAAAGTGTCACAACGTCAGCCTTTACAATGAAGAATTGGTGAGTGGGCTGCCATGCAATGCATAATTTAGAACCTCGTCTCATGTCTCATAACCTCTCGGGTTTTCTCTCTAATGAAATGGAACTATAGGTTCAGAAATAATGCAAGACTTTTGAGATGGGGCAAAATGAGACACTTCAACTTTTGCTTCTTTCTTTGTCCTGATAATTTTTTAACTACAGTAATGACAAGAAACCTTACCTGCTGCTTCATTGTTTCATCATTGGTAGGAGCACCTATCACGAACGGCAAAAGAACAAAAAGGGCTGTAGACACGAGAACTCCAGCTCGTCTTACCTAATAAAAGATTTTAGAAGCCACTTGATCTCATTTCATTATGAAAATGTCAAGTTGTTAGTGATATACTTACGTTAAACAAGGAGCAGAACGGACTTGTAGCTTGCATGTTTGAAATACTTTTTTTTTGCTTGAAAGTTTTAGTTTTAGTTGGATTTATTTTCAGCTTTCAGATCAGGTCCCCTTTGGTTGACTGCGTAATTCTCCTTTTCCTTGCTTTGGCTTGTGGACTATAGTCTGTACGACAAAAAATGCAGATGAAACGAAGGGGTTAGATAAATTGAAACTGTGTAATCCAATAACGGCAAGAAAAACTGTTCAGAATGACAAAAAAGAGACGAATGAGGAGAGAGACTCTGTTAATTGCTGGAGGGATGAGATGAGTGACACAAGAGCGAATGGTAATAAAGTGAAAGTTGCCTGTTTGTTACCCACTTCTTTCCTCTCTAAACTTCTTCTCTTTCTTCCGCACCACTTTGCTTTCCACAGGAGACTCAATCAAGAAAGAGCTGAGGGGCTGAAATTTATGTGCGAAGAGAGTTCTCTTTATATCCGACCTACCATCACATCATCGTCATCACCAAATGCTAAAATGCTGCTTTCTCCAAAAGAAGGTTCTCGTCGTCGTCAGATGCTGGGTAAGATAGATAGACGCGACGCAATGTCCACCGCATGTTCAAAGCCTGTACATACATTTACATTTCCTCCTAAGATGACTAGTTTCCACTTCCACTTTATCTCTTGTTTGCATCCACCTACATTAACGTCCCTCTTCTTGATGAATGAAGTGAAAACATAATGGACCAACGGGAAAAGTTTTTACGGCTTTCCGACGATTACTAAAAGCCGATGAGATTAATATGAGCTTATAGAGGCGAGAGATAGACGCATCGGAGGAATCGGGATTGTTTGCACGATTGTCTCCACAACCCTAAGCCTCTAATTACCCCCGCTTTTGGACATAACCGTACAAGGATTTGTTCTCGCAATTAAGCGTGGGCAAAATTATCTCCCTCTCTCTCTTTGCTGCGTAGGTATAGATTTAATGGACCCTAAAAGTGGCATTCTTATCGCCATTTACAATTAAACTTTAAGTGGTTTCGGTTTAGGGGAAAATAAAATGGCGTTAATGGTTCTATTTTCATGCGTGAGTAAAATACAAATACATACATGGTTTAAGCAAATACATATGTTACACACGAGATCCAACAGGTGAGGTGATGATGGTGAAAGTTTGCTTTCATTTCGAAATGTGTCTTTATTCACATATTGTGGGGAAGGTGAAAGCGTATATACACTTTCACTTGTCTCGTTCAAATTTGGGTAAGCCTGACACTGTAAAGTTTGAATAGAATAGCATGAGGACCATTTTGAAAGCCTTTCACTTGAGCAATACTTGTTTCAATTTACTTTCCCTTTCAATTTAAATTAGCATTCATCTTGTTTAAAATGTTGGACGAACCGTCCAGGATTCTCTCATTGTCAGATTTGCACAGTAGCCATTAAGATCGATTTATTGAAATGGTATCGACCAATATTGCAACCACATTATGGACCCACCCTGTTCCTCCTTAAATAAATGCTTTTTTTTGTATTTGTAAATTGAGTAGCTCAAAGGAGGATAGGATTTGAGAAAAAGCTTTAAAAAATGTTAGATATATGTATTCAAATTGTTTTGAGGACTTCTTTGGATGACAAAGTAACATGCAACTCACAGATAAGTGCTTGCAAAACAGCCACTAGTAGACTTTCAGAACAATAAAGATGTGAAATTCATAGGGTAGGATTTAATGCCCGGGATGCAGCCTGCAGAAATGTTATTTCACATGAGTGACGTCAACCAAGTCTCAACATGTGAAACCATCTCAGTATCATCAATTAATCTACTTGGGATTCCAAATATTTCAACTGCAGACGCCGACCTGAGGGTTTTCAAACTTAACGTCACTGCCAACTTTCACCAAGAGGAAAAAGAGGAAGGGCACACTTCTGGCATAAATGAATTACTTCTATCCCACCTTGTGCTATAATTTTTCAATGTCACGCATTTTCTTTACAGCATAAGTTCCACAGGTGGAACTTGGCCGACAAGTTAAAATCCAGTAATCCATCATTTTCAAAAAATGGACTCAATGCAATGAGTAAGAAAGGCCTCATTGATCTCACTTTCTCCCAAACAAGAGATACTGTGAACCGCTAGAAGGATAGAAACAAATTATGTTTATTCAAGAAACTTTCTCCTCTGCTTAAAACTAACAAAGTCGCTCCATCATTTCAGCGATATCATCATTTTATTTTACAGTATAAGCTTAGAACATGCATAGGACGTGATGTGTAAGGACATCCTCCTGAAAAAGTAAAATCAATCCCAACATCGCTTTTGTCCCCAGGTTCTTGGTTTGGTAGAGAAAGTTCATACTGCTTATATGGGAAGGAAGGTATCTATGTTGACTGACTGACTAGACTAGTATTGCATGCAATGCATTTTAAATATTTAAAACGTTGCAGCTTTTGCTATTCACGTACAAAGATATTCCCTATTGAAGGGTTGCATATAGTAGGGGTAAGACAGGACGATAATTGCAAGAATGAGTTAATTTAAAAGTTTTGTTAGCAGTCAGTCAAACTCAAATACAGGGCTCCAACGACGTTTTCCGGATGTCCCAAATTGACACAGTTTGAAGTGACACATATCTGAAAGGCAAGACGTGACTGATCAACCCTTTTTTTATCATAATTAAAAACGTATGCTTACAGCCTTCTCTTGCGGATGAAACAGATGAATGTGCCCTCTTCCCACCAGGAGCACCAACAGGACCAACACCAGTACTTTCAGCTCTGGCTGCAATATGTTTGGAACTGTCATAATCAGTGTTGTAAAGTCCCAGGCGTGAATTTGTCTCTGCTTCTGCCAAGGCTTTGTTTTCTGGTAAAAAGGGTCCATTTGCTTGATTGACTACAGGGCTGTCATACTTGTTAAACTGCCTTGAGAGATAGAGATCCGTGGGGAACAATTTTTGAAACTGATGGAGTCGTTCTTCTTGCGACCCACTCCGATAGTCCTAAATAAAAGTGTTAAAGAAAACACTTCAGATTACAATTTGCTAAAGTGACCTAGCTCCTCTAGTGAGAATGTGAAGAGGAGTCACAAAGGAGTTTTATTATATTTGCATTGGATTAAGCATTCCATCGAACTTACAAAAAAGAGATTGCGTCACTTACAAAATCCTCGATTGAATGTGATGAGGAGCCGTCGTAAGACCTAGGCCTTAGACTATCTTCCATGACCCCAAACGGTGACAAATGTGGGGTATTATCCTTGTCATTTGGCTGGCCGACATGGATCAAACGGTTCACATTGTGACCAGACGAAGGAATAGGAATGCCACTTACACAAGAGGCTAACAAAATTCCATTAAACACTTGCAACCACATCGTAAGAACAAACAGCGGAGAACTGCTAAAAAGCAGACGCAGATATTTCATTTTTGCAGTAGTCTTTGACATTTTTTATATTAATCACAGTCACAAAAGTTAACACAGGAAACAAAGCTTCTCACTCTGCCCCTCTTCTTCTAGAGAAATTTTTTAACAGAGAGGGGAAGTCACAATTAAGGAACTAAAAGAAAGTTAAGACAATGCTTTGGTATTTATATGTTTCCAGAAAAAAATGATTAGGAAGCAGAACCACAGCTTTCTCCCACAGACACCGAAAAATTATAATCTACCTGTTGTCTTGTTCCACAGATTAATCTCATTTCCGTTGGATCCGTAGGTGGAGACTTACAGTAGCCGTCACAAAGAAAGGATCTTAAAACCATGTAATCCACGAAATTAATTACTTCTCGTGGCAGTAATGAATATGAACTGTGCTAAAAATGGCATGGCACATATTTTCATCAAGATGAGCTAAGCCCCAAACGTACCATGAGGACTTGGAATGTGAAGGCAATTGCACACAACAGTACAAGAGATTTGTTGTTGTATCATGAGATTTTTAATATTTTCAGCATGAGATCATCCCACTCATCTAATTTTTTCGTTAGCTTTGGCCATCATATTTTTCTGAGTCAAACATACCTAATTGCTACTTTTTTAGCTTCGCATTATTTTCTACTTTTAGTGATGACCTTTTCTGGATCCAAAAGAATTTTTTGACGTTGGGGGCATTATGAGAATGCAAGAACCTCTCTAAACCTCCATCAGACATTAGACATGTAGATACACTCGAGCATTAGAAAGAATAAGAAAAGAAACAATTATTTTTGGTATGCCTTGCCTAGCTCTCTTTCCAAAAAAATCCGCAAATGACATACCAGCATGAATTCAGTACCAGCAGTAGTGAAAAGTATTTTTAGGTTATTTGAGCAAGCTAAGCCCTACAGTGCGTGTTATGAAGTCATCAGTTCGATCAAGCAAAAGAAACATTTATACATCCATTCGTCTTTTGGCATAAAGCATTTTGCTGTGATTGTAACAATAAGAATCGTTTTCTTACCTACGCCCACTGGCATGGGATGACTAGTGGTGACTATAGGTTTTCACCATTTTTGCAGTACAATAATTCTACTTTGACCCAGAAATGTCATTTGTCATTCTGTCTTAAACTATGGTGGGCTGGCCTGTAGTCATTATTTTAGACTATCTCTTTCACTTTTTTCTGATGGTTGTGGCTTCATGCTTTCTT
>JAQIWU010000055.1:0-44965 GCA_034696445.1 Isotomiella minor
TAAAATTCATTTCAAATCAAGTTCTTTACATCACATCAAATTGCATTACACAGTCCATTCTATTCATAACCCGAATACTAGGAACTTCTTGTCTATAAATTCATACAAGGAGGGCAATGTGACACAAGTCTAAAGTCTTACACAAAACTTGGTTACCTTATATTTGCAGATTCGAACCCACTTATGAGGTTGACATTATTTTGGTGCATGGGGAACCGCCCCCACGATTCTTCAATTGTTTCTTCCTAAAAAAACCATTTGACTGCACTATGCACCATTTGTATCTATGTGAAAAAAAATTGTTTTGGTTTAAACCCATTGTCCGTACAGTTTGCCAAACATTTATTGTACTAACAATGCCGGGTTCCGAGAAACCACTGAATACCTTAGTAAAATTACAAGACCGAACTATTGCATGGAGTGTGGTAGCAACTGATAGTAAACTTTCACCTCCCTTAAAATGTTGAGTCAACCATTTTCCCTTCTGCTTTTACTATCCTACCCTTCAGTATTTATTATTGTTGCCGTGGTTGCACAGGAGGAGGAACAGCCATATCGGCAACCTCGGTTGGGGGGATGGGGGATGGCAATCCATTCAGGTCCCCTCTTTGAACCTGATGGAGGCGTCAATAAGGAATGGGCAGAGCTTAGGAACGACGCGGTGGACACTTGGGGTTTTTTGCAACTTCTCAAAGTCTCTCTCATAACTTTATCTGTGACATGGTGATTTAAATTATGACCTTTCCAGGGTACGGCACGAATAGTTGCCAATCTCTTGGAGGGAGCTGAAATAATGAAGGATGCTGTGGAGCTAACCCGAGAGGGATTGCATCAACATTTGATTATATCCTCCAAGGCGTCTGTGGTGGTTAGAATTACATTAGTCGATGCGGAAACTTTCTGCAGATTAAAAGCTACAGACAAGTAATGCCCTCAAATTCTCATTTACAAGCATTGAACTTTCCTATTCTCTAGAAATGAGTGCATGACCACTTTCAAACTGTCTCAAATCCAAGCAGCAATTTCTCTCCTTCGCCAGGCTCACAAGGATTTGATGGAGTTGATACGACGTTTGGCTCTAAAGGAAGAAGTGAGTTTTTCCAACGTCATCGATAAGTTCAAAGTCGCAGAGAAGTTGCTTGAGTTGGGACAATCGCAAATTGGTCTCAATGAACCCAACACCACCCCTAAAAGCCAAAACCGGATGGGATTTGACGATGCATTCTCTGTTAAATTCAAAGCAAGAGTAATGGCTTGGGTCATTGCATATTGTATCGGCTACGTTTGTGCTGTGTTTGTCATGACAGTGTCCTTTGTAAACTGTCTTCAACACGGATTGTGATTGATTATCAGGTATAACTTAGTGTGCATAAACAGGATTATTAAAGTAACTTTTTGAAATTGAAATGCATACTACAATTCTTGGCAGTCTAAAACTTAAACGTGAGCTGTGTAGCAAAAATGTATATGCAGACAGAAAGCGGAGATAAAACATAACATATTTGGATGCTCATAAATTTAATTTATTATACGACAATATTTGTATGAAGTACAAATACGCTAATACACCTACCTGAACTCTTCAAAATCAGAATCAGACGAAACAACTATTTTGCATTTCTATATTGACGCAGCAACAACAACAGAATTCGTGCAAGTGGAAAAATATTTAGAAAAAGTATGAAAATCTCCAATGAACTGTAGATAAGTAATAATAATTTCATAAATAAGCATAATACTGCTAATTAAATCATCAGAATCAACAAGCCAGGGATCTATCGAATGAGGGGGAGCGAGTCATCTTCTTCAGCGGTGAAAACGACATTTTTCGGCGCCTCCGCAACTATGCGTTTTACTGCAGACGAATGTAACTGCAAACAGAATGTATTTAAGTTAATTGTCTTCGTAAAGATGAATTAAGGTAAAACATAGACAGAAATACCTTAAAATTCCTAAACTCGACGTGAGATATTCCTTGCAGGGAAGTGCACAGAATCGTAATAAAATGAATGATACAGTCGCGTTCAGCAAAGTCTCCATCCATTTGAAAGACTGGGTGCAAATGGTTGTTACGGTAATTAATCACCTCCAAAATCTTCAAATCTAGATTCATAAACACCGATAGTTAAATTGCTATGACTATGACAATTTTCATTTTGTCAGCTCACCTTTTTCCCCTCCAATCCGGTCCAATCCATTCACTAATTCGTCAAACGTGTACGAGAATGGAATGTTCAGAACGAAATGAGTCAATGCCCTCAGTTTTCTCAAAAGTCCAAAGGCTTCGGAAATTACAGGCTGTTGAACGTCATCATCCCCGTTTCGTCGTGGGTGCAAGACAAGCTTCGTCAAAGATGGAAAGAATGCTTCCAGCAGTGCCTCAAGGTTCGACGGCACGTAGATATCCAAAACTTCCAAACATGTCACTCTAGGAAAAATCCGCAACTGCTCAACATTCATGTCTGCTTCAGCCAAGCTTAAGTTTTCCACCGAAGGGAAATTGTTAGGGGTCAGATTTTCATACTGTCGAAATATGTGGAAGCGAGAAATGATGGTGAGGGACTTGACGTTAGGAAAAACGGGGAATTCCACCTTACAAGCCTCGCTATGTGGAGCCTGGATCTCTGGTAATCCTCGTGGAGGTTTGGGATGTATTTTTTCATATAAACTCAACGTGACAAGGGACGTTGCCATTTGATGAAGCAAATCCGAGAGTGGTAGCAATCTGAGACCACTCACTTCTTTTACTCCTCCTCCAAAAGCCTGAAACCCTGCGTTTGGCCGATTTCCAACGAATGCCCAATAGGTGAGGGACAATTTCTTCAACTTTGTACCCGAAGGCAAAACTGGGTAGTAGTTGCCATCAATCGTCAAATCCGTCAAGTTGGGTGCAGCCGTGATAAGCATTTGAACGAGGCCTTGAGTAATTGTTGTCGCAGTCGTGTCACAGGTTATAATTAACGATGTTAACATAGGTTGCGGTGGGAAGATAGGTGTCCCAGTCTGATCAGCAATCATGCGTTCGCGTTCGGGTAACTTCAGAGAAATTTTCAATGACCTCAGGTTCACATGCTGGAATAGTGCAAGGATGATGTCCTTGTAGCAGTATCGGAAATTACTGATGTCAACATGGACCACATGACAACCATAGGCAACCAACCACTCCTTCAAGTTTCCAAAAAATTCATCACCAGCTTGGAGAATGTGTGAAGGGAAGGTAATCTTGAGATTTCTAAAGATTTTTTTGTAATTGACGAATGGACATTCCAGTTGGTACTGGTAGGTCAAACGACGGTTGAGGAGTGAAAGCGCGATGTCATTCCAATCACTGCAAACCAATCGACTGGTCTTCAAAGACGAGTGTTTGATGATATTCTCCAAGATCTAAAAAAACAACAAAGGAACTAACGATGCACACACCACAAAAAATAATAAATAAACACGACTTACGACATGGTTGTTGAAAACCGAGGACATTGTCTGTTGACGTCTCTCCTCCTCGACCACAGGGTCCACAGGTGTAAAGGCCACAAAGATATCTAAAAGATGACATAAAATAAAACATAAATAATTCATTGTTTTTTTACCGGGGGGTCCAGGCTGCTCTTCTTCCATCGGCACTGGGGGTGGCGCTGCTGGGTTGAAATGCACGTACCGTTGATACCCAACCCTTCCTCCTCCCTGAGGTACCATTCCAAAACCACCTCGACGACGAAACGCCATTTTCGTTCGCTATTTTACTATTTTTTAAAAATAATTATATCACCAACACAACACGTGCTACATGTGTGTGTTTGGCTGTTGTTGAATGAGTTGACGGTGCAACAACTTTCAAACAGTGGAAATTCAACACGTTTGGAAGGAGAAGGTCGGGGTAGGTTAAGACGTCGTTCTGCACTTTGTCTCCTTCAAATGCACTTTTGACCGAGATGGCATAATTTTTTCCTTTATTTTTTGTTTTGTGGTGACAAAAGACACATAAATACTTTTAGGCAATAAGAAAGGACGAGTCAAATGTAGCCATTAACATAATATCACAAGCATTGATAGGTGTTTGATGTCAAAAATGATGTCATAATATCACAAGCATTTTTAAGTTGCAGAAGTGTTAATCAAAATTTCAGAACAATGTAATTTCCGCCATCATGCGTCCTCATCCCTCATCGTCTTGTCAACCTCGTCATAGGTCGGTGGAACTGAAACAACAATATTAAGAATGAGGTTACTTCCTGTCCTTCACATATCGGAAATGAAAATAGAGGGAAAAATGTACGGGTTTCTAAGGATCCACGCCTTGAAACTACGCTGCTGTACGGCGGGGGAAACAAGGAAAACAAGGACGATCCTACGGACATTGATCTGTATCTGGATCGAATGCGCGAATACAATCCTCCAGGATCAAAGTCGTCAAAAGTCTGTGAGGTTTTCATTGTCCCGATATGAAGTTCTTTGGATAGAAAAGCCTTCTCTTCTTGCTCCATCCCACTTCCCCCGCAAGGCAAAACAGTAATCTCTGCCTAAATTAACAATTATGACAATAAAGTTTGTTGGCATTGTCTAAGAGCTGTAAAAAGGGTGGCGAAATAACCTGCAAAAAGTATTGACGTCGAATTCCATAGCCATTTAGATTCATTCCAGAAAATGTTGGTAAAACAGGGTCGAGTGATGATTTGCTTCCTCTTCTTCCATGACTCCTACTTCTCCCAAGAGTCAGGAAGGTTTGCGAGGACTGGGTTGGTTGAAAGTAAAGTTTTCCTGTAGACACCATTTCACATTTCCTGGTTTTCTTCTTGAAGGTTTTCGTATGAATAATATGGTTCTCTGATTTCTCCTCTCTGTCCACAACAAAAGTTAGGACTTGGTTGATACTTGCAGTAGCTGTAATTTCAAGTTCGGTTTCGTATTTATCACACTCCTTCTCTTTCTTGGTCATTACGGAGAGTTTGAATTCTACATGTTCCTTAGGCAAATAATATTTGCAAGGTGATTCGAGTAGTATTTTGATTCCATTTTCAGGGTTCTCGTGTTCAGTTTTGATGTTCACATTTGACTGTTCTTCATTAATGATATTGTGTCCATAAAAGGTAAACTGCTTCCTTGTCAGTTCTTCATATCCATCCTTAGTTCGGATATAGCTCACCAATGCGTATTCCAGTTGTCCATTTGGTGACGTTAATGGGACAATGCTGGCAGGCAAACTTTCATCAGGTGGCAATGATAGCTCAAAGGGTAATCGTACTTCGTTAAAATCCAACTTCAGCCTCGGTTCAAAAGATAATTGTCCCTTCATCATGCCTGCAAAAATAGACCGTAATTATATGTTAATACAAAATACAATTAATTTATAACAATAAGGATGTTATTCGTAGTACCTTCTGGGATTCCGTTAACCAAAGTATGAATCCGAGACTTGAAAACAAAAGGATAGTCCAAATCCACATCGTACGGATCAAAAAGCTGCTTCCTTATATGACTGCCCTTAGCACCTGCTTTGACTGCTAGAGTTGCATGCAGTTCAATCGTGAGGCCTGGAATCCAGATATAAAGTCAGCATAAGTGAGGCAACCATAATAACTATAACAGTAAAGGCAAGGTAAACACATACCGTAGTAAAAGAATGGAGAGTTATCATATCGGACTTTTGAACGCTCATCCATCGGTTTCGGTTTGATAATGACTTGACCACAGATTTTGTCCAATGAACCACTTGGTTCAAGCCGAATCTTGCAGAACGTGTATTCTTTATCTTCTTTCGGGAGAAAGTATCCATTACTCCCTCCCCAGCCGACTGATGTCTGCAGCATCTTGTATTGAATTTCGGACTAATTTACGAAACCTTTACATATGTCATGACAGTGTCGGAATAAATGTGATATGAAAGAATACACAGCTTTTAGCTTTTACACTGTGACTCAACCAAAGACGCCTTTTCTCTTCTCCTGACACGAATTGACAAAATCGATAAGTTTGTTCCGGGGCTAAATATCTCTTTTTTCTACTCCTCACGCAATTTGTAAAGTAATGTCGACTACATACACTGCCATTATTGATACATTCTATGACACACAGTTATGGAATGGATAGTGGAACTTAGATGTAAGATATGAATGAACCACAGTGTAGTATAGTAAATTAAAGCCTAAATTTACTATCGTGATATGAACACACTAGACCAACATGATTTTGATGATGATATAGACTCAAAACGTTTGTTAGAATTTGTCAAGGATTTTAATAATGTCAGGCTAGGTTAGGTTAGAACTGGACAGGAGAATTGTCGATGATATAAAATGGAAGACTCAAAAGTAGACTAGATTGTAAGTTCAAAATCCCCCCAAATGTTATGTCTTGTCTTTGTCACTATAAACGATTCTAGAGATATACATTGGTCCAAAATTGCACCTAACATCTGGTTCTATCAAAACTCCACATCGAAAAACCGACATATGAAAATATCCCTGCAACTCAAATGGTTTGAGAAGGCTAAGTAAACCAAACAAGTCAATCGATAAATTATTCACATCCGTTTCCGACAGAGCTCTTAAAACCACCTAGAGATAGAAACAAGCAACTTGAAGGGATATACATGGATGCAGGTTAATTTATTTTCCACGACTTACGCCATCGTTTTCCGCTGGACTAAGGGTACATGTTGAATATACCGCAGCACAGTCGTTTTCTTTTTTCATTGCTTCAAGACAGCGTAGTAGAATGTCCTTTTGTAAGTCGGCTAAGCTCAGTCTTTCTTCTGTCCTTGACACTTTAAACAAATTATTATCTATTACTCGGGCTGATGCACGATCGTTGGAACACGGGATGTCCACTAAAACTCTATCAAATCTTTTATCCAAAGGATAATCACGACCGTCTAAAGTTGTGAAGGTTATAAATTTGGCGTCTAAATCGGTCCCTTAAAAATTCAATAAAAGTAATGATTAGTAAACAAATTATTCAACGATGTAAAGAAAGGTAGTCAGTCATTGACTACCTTCGTTGAATTTAGTCAAACCTGTAAAATTAGTCAACGTTCTGATCGTTCTGTCTACTCTGTTTGATTTCAAATCGTTGCATACTAAAGTTTTAACCGATGTGGAAATCAGTGCCATCAATGATTTCGTTCCAGGACCAGCGCAAATATCCAATAACTCCACTGAAGGTTTGAGATCAAGGGCGAGTATAGGGGTGATAGATGCTCCGTTTACATAAATACACTCCAAAAGTCCTAACGAGCGAACAAAACACACCAAACATATTATAATAAAACCTCGTAATGTAATCATACGAGAGTCTTACCAGACTCAGAGTCGATAGCAGCTTTTGGAAACTTACGACAGGCATCCAATTCAAAAATGTAGGGTCTTAAGTACAAGGGCCATTCTATACTCTTTTGTTTTGCCGTTGAAGGTTCTGTGTAACGTAAATGGCGCAGAAGTTTGCCGAACAATTCCGTTGAGAACGGGGCGTAGTACCGTGAATCGAAGACGGTATATGGGTATCCTTCATTATCAATCTCCACACCTTTAAATAATGCAATTACAGCTTTGTAATAAAACTAACTATGAAACTGTTAAACAGTTACCTTGGTAATTATCAGCGATCTCTTGCATGACAGTTTCTTCTGCGGATAAACGATTTACATTTCCACCACATGTCACAGGTAAATTCTAGACAATTTGAAATGACCATAGTTTGTCATTTATCGTTGGTAAAGAGTACCTACCGGGTCAAGTGCCCCCAGCTTTTCCTTCCCCTCCATCCAAATGTCATGGAAACTCCTTGCCCCCAACTCTTCCAACTTTTTCATTGTTTCTGTCATCCTGCAATTATAATTACACATAATAATACAAACTTTACTCTGATTAAAGAGTTTATGAACTTTCCTACCTTCCCGTATGATGGTTGGGAACGGCAATGTATTTCGGAGTCGACAAGAGTCCGGCTCGTACCCGTGCCCACTTTTCCTTTCCAAACAATCCTCCATAAAATTTGTCATAGTACGCAATGGCCAGGTCACAGTTCCTTTCTGGCTTCTCCTGTACACTGTGTCCTCGCGACTGTTGATTAAGTCCAAAAATATACAAGTTACTCACTCGCAAAAATACATTTTATGCAACTCACCCCTTCGAAGTGACCATCGTCTGCATCCTCCCTCAATACCTGACCAGCAACTGATGTGACGTCTGAATGAAATCTGTGCTGCTGTCTTCTTGCATGACGACGTGGCGATGGCGATGACAGCAAAGAAGCCGGAAAATAATTGTTTCTGCAATGATGAAAATGACGAACCCCTCGTCCTCCTTTCCAAAACAAGGAAGGCCAGGCATGTGGTAGTACCACCATTGTAATTTCAAGGACACACCGACAACTACAAAAAAAGAGTCGAAATTTATTTTTACCAAAAATCAAGAAATTGAACTTTGAGCACATGCACGAGTTGAATTGCTGTTTCCCCGCTCACAAAAATCCTGTCTTTGTTCGAGGCAAGGAAGCGTTTTTTTGCAGTTTGCATGCAACAAAACCAAAATGCTACAAAATTCCATCATGCCATATCAAAGTTTATCTTAGTTAAGTCATCAATCATAAGTAAAATAAATTATTTAGGCTTGAATCCTCCATCCCTGCATCTCAATTTGTTCAGTAGGCGTTGAAAAATGTCCTTTGGCAGCCTGGTGAAGGCCCGGTCTCTTTTTGTTGGGACTACGAAGAGGAGGGCTGTCCATCCAATACACACGACTCCAAAGATCCACCACACGTTGACGTTGTAAGGGTATGGGTCAGAGGAGTCGAGGTTGTTCGTGGCCTTGATGGAGTTGAATATCGCAGTGAATATCAAACCTCCACCCACTCCTCCAAGAGTCCAGGCTCCAATTATAAGCCCTATGCACATACAATAATGATTTAGCTTGTATGGGTTCTTATAGGACTTGGTTACCATGACAAGGGCCAATGTTTTGTGGGCCAAAGGAGTCTGAGAGGAGGGCAGGAATCACTCCAAAGCCAGCACCATAGCACATGGTGATTATCCAAATGGATATGACGAAGATCCAGTATGCCCCACTGGTGGTGATGACGGAGAAGCAGCCAATTAGCACAAGTTGGGTGGTCAGCATTATTAAAAAGCAATTTTTCCTTCCAATGTAATCAGACAGGAGGGAGAACAGGAGCCTTCCTCCCATATTGAAGACTCCATTTATGGAGACGATGGTTGAAGCGTCGTCTTCAGACATCCGAAACATGTCTTGAATCATATTTGACAATCGGGAGTTTACCACAAGACCAAATATCGAGTTGGCAATAAGCATCAGGTACATTAAGCGATAGTTCGTTGACGTCAAAGCTTCGATGAGGGTTCCATACTCTTCCTCCTTTTTCTCGTCACTTTCCTTGGCAACTTTGGATTCTACTACGGTAAAATTCGGTGGGGGCGTTCTAAGAACGAGAGCAGAAATGCTCATCAGGAACAAGTAGCATGACCCCAGAATTACAAATGTCCTGCAAAATAAAGACTTGTTAGTGAAAATCAAAGCATTGATGTTATTAACCCATACAATGGCAAACCAACTGAAGAATACAGTGGAATTTGAACTTTTGCGACCACAATGGCTCCAGCACCAAATCCACAAACTGTAATACAAAGTGTAAGAGAGAATTGACATTGCAATTTAACGAAAAGACTAACCGGCCATTCCAGAAGCCATCCCCCTTTTGTCTGGGAACCACTTCTGTATTGCTGAGACTGGAGAGATGTAGCACATTCCCATTCCAAAGCCGGTAAAAAGTCCATATCCCAAAAACACTACCCAGATAAGCCTTAGGTACAGTCCCAAGGCACTTATGTAGTGACCTATAGCAAATGAAGCTGCTCCAATCATAGCTGTTAAAAGAGGACCATTTCGCTCCAACCATGGACCTACAAAATTTAATTCGCCTTCAAAAAAACCTTCTAATTTAACGAGGAAACCCCTTGCCCATTATTGCGGCTGAAACTCCAAACATTCCAAAGCAAATGTAGAAGGTTATAGGAGCCATATTGACAACGGAACCGTAAATAAGTTTATCAATCGGATGATTGAAAACGCTCCAAGCGTAGACCGAACCACAACAAAATTGAATTCCAACTGCAGCAGGGATCAGGTACCATCGGTTAAAAAGTATAAGGCCTGGTATCAAGTACGCTTCCCAGGCCAATTGTCCCTCACTTTTCTCATATTTAGCTTCCCTACAATATTTCATCATTGTTTTGATTCTATCTTAGTTATCGTATAGCCCAGGGCTTACCCATAGTGAGAAAGAATTACTCTCATAAAAATGTTCGGTTTTCCTTCATCTTTTTCAAAATCTGCTTCTTCGTCTAAAATGGGGGAATTGAGTTTGATGATTTAGTAATTGCATAATGTGTACCTTGGCTTGACAACTTCATTTTGCAGTTTCCACGTGTTTGTATCCTTCAGCACCTATAGCGTAGGATTACTAACGGCATTTAATAAACAGTGACAGTAAATAACTTGTCAGTCCATTTCACTGTCTTTATGATTATGTGACATCATGTCTTTCGCAAGTATTTATCCAGGAAAACTATACAAATTTTACAACCTTGGGTTATGCAAGTATTTTTAGAAGATCAATTGTTATCCTTCCGTGCAAAGGTGCCGACGTAATTGGTTAATTGAAGGTGTTGTCTACACGGGTTGAATGAATGAATGACAATGAAAAGATTTGAATTTGTGTTTAGAAGAGCAGAATGTTATGAATGTAGAGCAGTGTCAGGTACTCTAGGCCATGAACATTGCTTCATCCATCTATTCTTCTATAGATAATATAATTAGGTTTACCATAGACTTGGTTACGAGGCATAAACGTCTCATGCAAATGAGACTTTGGAAATGAGAACCCAGAATCATTAAAATAAAATAATAATTGCGAGTTCCACGATAAGAAAATTAAGGTGTATCACTCTGCCCCATTTCAACTTCATTCATAAAACACAATTAGACAGGGAGGTTACACACTAGGCTTTAGAACGTCAATAAAGCCATGCATCAGATCAAAAAACTCTTTAACTTGGTTTTTTGTGTAGGTTGGAAGGGTTTTGTAACTTTCGTCGACCATAGTCGCATTTCTGGCTGCCGCACCTCGCATAATTTGAACCAATGGTCGGAGGATTTGCGTAGCGTCAAAGTCCAGGTAGGCATCTACCCCTTCATCGTCTTCTTGCCGAGACTTCCGTCTTCGAAGACTCTTAAGAATTGTGAATTGCAGTGACTGAAATATTCTGAGAAAGCATGCATGCATACCTTCTCCAATTCCCTCCGAATGACTTTGGCACAATAGTTTTTCTCATTCTCATCAATAGGCTCATCGATGTAGTCAGCAGATGTCAAGTGGTCAACGGGAAGAACTCTGTTGGTAGGCTCTTCTCCAAATCTGGGAAGCGTTTGCACATTTGAGCTGGAATTTGCTGTGATTTGGTTTATTTGCTCTGCTTTTTGATCTGCAACTGGGAGATGAAAAGCATCTCCCTATATGAAATATGATTAAGGGCCAAGAGTTACGAGAACAAAGGTTACCTGACAAATAGAAAAGATGAGCAGGGTGAGAAATCCAGGTAGCATGACAGTTCTTTCTGTTTTCAGGAACAAAGAGCAATTAACTGTGGGAATGTTCATTATTAGGACGTTTACCTCGTAATTACGATAATTGATTCATGTCCCCCATTGTTTTGTATCGGTTAATACATTTGTAGCTTTTTTATGTTGTGTCAACGCTGAAGGGCCTGGAAATTAACGGTTGATATTGATAGCATCTATGTTGTAACGGAAACAATCATACTTATGAATTATGAGGTGACCGCCGCTTAAATGTTCCTACTGCCAATTTCTTTGGCCATGTACAATGTAAAAAGGTAAAGAGTTTTTAGCGACGGATTTTTGTAACCAATATGTGTAGCATAACTACGGATAAATTCAGTTGAAATGACAATGCACTTTCTGTAAGTCTCTATGGAAGCAGATTTGTCTATGATTGATGATAAATGGAAAATATGATGCGTCACTTCTTTTCTTAGTCTGGAGAGATTCATTAGGAAATTCCAGCAATTGCATTAGTACTAGTGATCAAATGATGCAAACTCTAAGCAAAAAATGACAATTGTATGATTGATTTAGAACTCCACTACAACAATGTCCAGATCCAGAACACTGACCGTTTTCGTGGATACATTCTTCCTCCTCAACTTTCTTCTCTTTTTGAGTAAATCGTTGGTTTTCCTTGATAATTTCGAAAGCTTCATTTTTGTGTCATGTCGACACTGCGTAGAAAATCATGCATTCTGTGGAATGTGGTTTTTCTAGTTGTTTTTGCGACAACAAAGGCGTCTGCAGCCATTATTGGTAAGACATGGATAGAAAAGTGACATTTGTGGTAAACCCAAGCTCCCATATTTAGGCCACCCCGAGGCACAAAAGGACAGCGAAACGAAAATTAGTCAAGACGATTCGAAGGGGCCCCTTTGCGACAAAGACTTTTACTATTCCTATGAGTTTGGAAACTGCGTCCCCCTGGACATCTTATTGGGAGATTGTGAAGACTGCCTCAACTCAACGCACCATACCAAACCATTGAAATGTCCTGCGGATGAAATTTATTCAGAGACTCAAGGGAAGTGCGTTGCGATCTATGGAGGCAGTGTGTCAGAAACCCCTGATTCCATTTCCCAAGACCCTTGTCCACCAGGACAATTCTTCATGCATCAAGACAATATAGGATGTGTGAGACAAACGTCTCCAGGTTGCTTTGACATATCAAGCTTGGACGAGACGAACAATGACCCTTATGCTCACATTCCAACCATCATTTGTGGGGGCCTTTCTTCAGAAGAGGAAATCCAAGACAAGGTTTGTCCATCGGGGCAAAAATATAACTTTTATGCGAAACAGTGCATTCCAAAAATTGATTTTTATCCAAAGCACAACAGTTGGTGAATAATTATATAATAATTTCAATGTTTATTACAAAACGATGTTAATTAATACGGACATATCATAGGTAGTTTAGTTGCTATAATATCAGTCAGTTAAGTGTTTAGTATCACTCAAATTGTTGCTGGTAATCTTGTCAGATTCGCTATAGCTTCCCAAGCTCACCTTTCTTCAGAGTTCAAGGAGTCGTTTGGATCATCACTGTTGCGAGCTTTTCTCCTAATCCTTAGAGTTTTTGCAAGTTTGTCCAAGAAACTGTGCTTATCCTTCTTTGCCATCTTGGCCAACGTCTGCAGGTCACCCAATTTTGTTGACGGTCTTCTCTTTATGCTTGCCACGTACTTCTCAATCTCTTGAGATGATTTTCGTCTTGGGATTTTCCAAACTGATGGATCCAGAAGAAACCCAACGGTTGAATGTCTCCGTTGGGAAGGAGATGTCATCCCGCTCTTCCCATGTTGACTGATTATGTCAGGGGTAACAATGTGGTCTTGGAATGGACGAGTGGCTTTGTATTGGAGGTTGCAGTCGTCGTGGTTAGAAGACTGATGTTGACCCATTTGTAAATCCTTTTTAATTTCTTTAGCTTCTTGACTAAAGCTAAAAGTCAAATTTTAAATTACTGTAGGGACAGAAAAATAAATATTGGGTCAAATACTAAAATTACCAGATAGATAAAAGTAGTGGAAAATTCCTTTAGGACACACAAGCGATAAATGCGCAATAGTTCCTTGGTTAAACTGACAGCAAATGCAGAGAAATTGACAACGTACGACAGTTTTTGTTTGAAAAGTGTGAAGTCGGTGAGCCAGATTCATACATTGAGTGATGGAAATCCTCCGTCAACTTCATATATCCCAATCTGGATTAAACCCATGCAACCATGCCAGTTTCCAGAAGCTTATAAATTTCAATAAAACCATAAACCTTGCAAGGGGCATATTGAGACTTTCATTTACTTCTTGAACAATTGTGATTGTTCACAAATAAAAAGGTGACTTAAGTAGCATTGTACCCTTATCTAAAGGAATAGACGTTATGAACAGGAAAACAGACTGGACGATGTCATAAATCCGTTACGGAGACATTTCTTATGGCTAAAATGGCATTGAGACGCTATGAATCAAATAATTCATTTTGCCGATGATTGAGACAACATCCGATTTATTACTTTTATATCTCGTCTCTGTGATTAGAAGTACAAGTTATTGCTTAAAACTATTCCTCGAATGACCCATCCATACTCTTATGTGAATTTGATGATAGAAATGTAGAAATGTTCACTGACTTATGTGCATACAAATACTACGGCATGCTAACATGACTCAGATTTAGTTTTTATTTTTGTACTACGTAGTCGATCGTTATGTAAGACGTAATATGTGTAAGTTCGAAACCTAATTAATTATATCTAAATGAATCAATCTGTTGATTAGGCAATTTTGACAATGTTTTCATTTGTGAGTTTAGAGCAACTGAAGTAAAGCTTACATAGAAACGAGGATGAACCCTAATGTGAATAAGCTTTAGACACCTCTGACCTATTCGTCTTGACATGACTTATCATCATCACGCCCATACCGTTCAAGCAGCGAGAAGAAGAGTGTAATTAAATTCGTTTGGTATCAAGTGATAAACGCTTCTAATTTCTAACGAAAAAGGTCTAGGCTAACTTTGGAGACAAGAAATGGAATTATCTTGTCATTATTGATTGATAACTGCATGGAAGGTAGTCATCGCTGAACTTAGAACAAAAAATTATACCTTTGGGGAAGTTCATGGTTTCATCAGAACTGGCTTTTGTGCATATGGTTGTGGCAAATCATTGAGCTAGAATAGAGCTCCTTTAATCCACTCCTATGTGGCAAATGCATCATCGAAAATCAATGGAACTGGGGCACTATGAAACATCAGTAACTCCTTAATTCTTCATTCATCATTCATTTGATAACAACTATGGTTTGAATGTAGTTATGTGCTTAACGTTCAATTCAATCAATGCCCTAGCCCAACTGGGATCCTTAATCATCTTGTCCGATTTACGTCAATGTGGAAAACAATGGCATATCCACCCGTTTTATGCAAGGACAAACCAGAAGTTTAAAACTGTGCAATGCTTGACTGGTGTCCCTTCCCTAATACACATTGGAATATAACTATTTTGAATCATGCACTGCAAAATACAAGTACTACTTTTCTGTTTGTTATTTAGGCAATCTTTTGGAGGCTACTTGCTGGGTAAGGGACAATCAATAATAATTGGTTCAGATCTTAAAAGGCGCAAGGCTTCACTTTACTATGCACTACTTTCAGAATACAAGGAAGATCCATGTGAAGTTCATTGTAAAGAAAAGGGAGGTCCATTTGCGGACCCTACAAGTTGCAACCGCTACGTAATTTGTCACAATCATGGCGTGGCGTATGAGATGGAATGTCCCCGAGGAAAGCAATACAGTGTACAGACCAAGAAATGTGAAAAACCGGAGATTGCGAATTGCCGGACCACTTGTTAATTACAGTGACCCGAATTAAACGTGATAAAAAAAACGTTGTTGTCGTGAAATAACTTCATACCTTTTGGCACTCAACATGTTCTGCTAAGTGCAAATATCTTATCAAGCAACAATAGTTTCATAACGCATCACTTACAGATAGCAATCTCGGATTTTATGCATTTACTGGCTTTCGCTGAATCACGTCCACTCAGATCTGAATTACACCTGATACTTATACATACCAATCTATAGAAATGATTGATTATGGAATTGTTCCACCCATAACGACACCAGTCAGACTAACAAAAACCAAATTTTCAACTTTTCTTGGTCTTTTGCACACTGCCAAAGGAAACCAAAATGCATATTCGCAGTTTTCTACTAGCCGTCTTTGCAACTGCGCTTACTGCAGGGGATGATGTTGAAGTCAAGGGGGTAGTTGAAACAACGCCTTGTGGAGGATTTGGAACTCCTGTTGAACTACGAATTTCCGACTGTGAATTTTTCTGTGAGTTCGAGCCTGGAAAGACCTATAATGCAGAACTTGTAAGTTAATTTGCTTTGCTAGTACTAATCATAATGTAATTTGCCTTTTTGTTTGTAACAGGTCTTCCTGCCAAGTAAGAATGCAAATTGAGAAGCAGATAAATGACTAAAGTGATTCCAACCGATTCAATTTATTTTCAGGTCAGGCATCCTCATCCGTCACATTACGAGTTGAAGTCTGTTGCTGTGGAGAGTGCATAGATTTCATCAATGTCGAATTGGGAGCGGTTGTCGTTGGACAATTTAACACCGCGAGATACTCAATAACACCCACACCCACCTATGCCGGTAAAATGGTGGAGTTCCGAGCCTACATCTACCACACAGTGTCTTACCACATGGAAATTTGTTTGGGCGCACAGGCTTTTGTCATAGGATAAGAAGCTTGAATAAATACAGCTTTACTCTCTGTGCTTTACTCTGTGAAAGGTCCGCTTCTACCGAACAATGGAACAACATCCATCCATCACGGTCAAATAAAGATGGTTTAAAAGTACCAAATGACGATTGTGACTGGTGGTCGTGGTTACTTCGTTACACAAGTTCATGGTCTTTAATGACGAATCTATGAGTTGACACGAGTCTAGTTGACATCATTACAATGAATGCTTTGTTCATTTTTGTTACATTGACGCACGAAAACTCCGCATTTTCGGTTTTGGATTTTCCCCACAAAGGTTAATTTAAAGCTGTTTCACACTTGAAGTACAAATCATCATTGATGATTCATCAATGAAGGTTCTATGGGAGACGGGAGACTTGAATTAGGTACCAAAAGTCTGTGGCTGTCACATCCAGGAACAAACCGTTAATAACAGGGTAATAGCGTAATATAAAGATTTATTGAGGAAGGTTTAGTATTTAAGTTAACTTCTGATCCGTTCCTTTAAATATTGTACCGTAATCCTATCCATCGACAGTACCTCTAGTATACCTACTGTACTGGCAGACAGAGAAAATGAGGACAAACTTGATAGCTCTGGCCCTCTTCTTCGCTATCATTGGCGCAGCTACGGCAGGTCCATTATCATTTGAAACATTCAAAGTAAGGTAGTCAATTCCTGGTATCAATACTTTCCATTTACCCAAGTATTTTGTATGTTTCACTCAGTCTCAATTTGGCAAACATTACAAGAGTGATGCTCATGAGGCACTTGGTAAGGTGTGGTTTGAAAGAAACTCTCAAACGATTAAAGCCCACAATGAGAGACATGCTAAGGGACAAGAAACCTACTCCATGAGTAAGTCACATTTCGAAGCATGGCATGATAATCTATAATTCTGTCATTCTATACGGATAGAAATTAACCAATTCACGGACCAAGATCCAAAGGAGTTCCACAGAGTAAGACACGGTGCGATCAGGGACCCCAGTCTTCCCTCTTCTGGAGGCCACTTCAGCAGCCATGGTCATCAGAAAAACCATTCCCACCACCACAAAACTACGCCGGTCAGTTCACGGTCAGTCAGACAAACCCCTCCCGACAGCTTCGACTGGAATACTCAGGGTATGGTGTCTTCTGTGAAGGATCAAGGGCAATGTGGTTGCTGCTGGGCGTTCTCTGCCATGGCTGCCATTGAAAGTGCCGTACTCATGGCAGGTCAATCTGAGGTAGATTTGAGTGAGGAGCAACTTGTAGACTGTTTCCAACAAAGCTGTCAGGGGCAAGACCAAAGAAATGCATGGAATTGGCTTCAGAATAATGGAGGAGCAGACTCCCTGTCTTCTTATCCATACACTGCCGGCGATGGAAGCGCTAGCCAATGCAATACTAATGCTCAGGTAGTACAGCAGGTTACTGGTTACAATCAACTCAGCATGCCGACAGACGACGACACTTTGAAGAACTATTTAACGCAGAATGGTCCAGTAAGTTAAAGATATTAGCAATCACGCAATCATGCCCATTTTCATTGTTCATTCGATATAGCTAGCCATTGACGTCGATGCCAGCAATTGGAGTCAAAACTATGGGGCAGGCATTCTTACGTGCAACAGCCCAAGTTTGGACCATGCTATTCTTCTAACAGGGTAATAAATTGACTGCCTGATTAGATACTAACTTGCTCAATGAAACCTCTTGTGGCAGATGGGACAAGGACCAAAATGGAACGCCATACTGGATAATTAAAAACAGTTGGGGTACAGGTACGTCATTCCTCGTGCATTGGAAACCATGTCTAGGTTCTTCATTTATTATGTTTGTCTCCGCAGGATGGGGGGAACAAGGGTTTGGCTGGATTCAAATGGGGGATGGCGTAGACTGCGGAGTCAACCAGTGGTTGGCTGCCTACCCTACAATATCTTAACTTTCGATGGTCATGTCATTTACTCATTACGTTTTCCCGGAATTTCTAGGAGGATGAGTTGGAATATAAGAAAGACAATAAATTATGACAAAAAGTAACATAATCTAGGATTCCAAATACAAAAAATCTCATAAGTCTCAACTATCCCAATGGAGATTGTACCTTTCCAAGTAAGAAGAAAAAGATTAGATCAAACAGAAAGTAATGCGGCCCATACATCGTAAAATTGTGATGATGCATCAAGTCATTAACAAGACATCAACTTTTAGGTAATTAGGTCGTGGATAGTGATACATAGTCCTATCATAAATAAAACTTTCGACTTTCACAGTAAAAAAAACTATACATCGAATACAATGTGGCATATAGCAAAATGTCTTTCCATTTCGTTCAACGTCGGTTAAATTTTTATGGTCCTCCACAGTAGAAAGTTGTATTATGTGATAGCAAGTGTCTCAACTGCGGTTAATTACTCATTCATTGTTGAAAGTACGGAAGCAAAGAGCATTTTTCTCTTCTTGTACATTTATAATGGCCTGTTTGGTTTCTTTATGTGCCATGGAAAAGCTCACAGGCCTTCATTCTTCGTGGTTCCTAATTCTTGTAGTTACAGCACTACCTTTGTCCACGTTAACCGCAGAAGTAGAAAGGACAAACAACTTCACGGATAACTGCATTAACAACCTTTCAAATGATAACTTTAAAAACTCTGTGGAACATCCTCCCACTCTGTCTTCGACAAGTATTAGAAACAACTATTTCCTCATGGCAAATCCACTCAAAGCAAAAGGACCCATATTTCAGAAAATGCTTGAAATTAAGGCTCAATTGGGACAAAATGAAGTAAGCTTTAACAGAATACAATAGCACTATGGGACAATAAAATGTATCATTTCCAGAGCAATAATCTACCCTTCAGTCGACTAATACCAACGCATGCCATAGACTTTCAAGCACTGGGACAAAAACCTCAGACGTTTTTACATCTTGTAAGTTTCTGTAGCTTGGATCCAGTACCTCTCATCTATCTGTTCTTGTTCTGTAGATGCTCATGGCTATAGCCGCACCTCCAACCCTGCCAACCCAAGGCATATTCCCTGCAGATGTTTTGCAAAAGACCGAAGACCTGTATGAAAGTCTCCATGCGAGAAATATAGGTATAATTTGCAACTTTTTTGCCACTTTTGTCTCATGTCTCCTCCAATTTTTCATTAGTTTAGGAGGAATCACTCACCCCAACGGAATTCCATTGGTTAGGGAGCATGTGGCTAAATTTTTGACTGAGAGGGACAACGTTCCATCCAACGCTGATGACATTTATTTAACAAATGGTGTCTCTGGAGCAATTTCGGTAAACTGAACTACGAATTTGTAATTCAGAACTCAATTTTTTTAATCTTACAAATTGCAGATAGCTTTTAAGATGTTGCATTTGGAGAAGAGGGAAAGCAAAGTGGGTGTCATGATGCCAATTCCAGTATTTCCAATTCACAGGTCTCATGTTAAGGAAAATGACTTGTATGAGGTATGGGATGGACCACTGAAAGGAATGAAATTCTTACACAAAATTTTTTGAAGGTTCCATACTACATGAATCCAAGGAAAGATTGGGCATTAGAGATGTTCGAATTGGTTCGAGCTTACTCTGAAGCTCTGTGCTCGTGCAATTGTACCATCAGAGCCTTGTTCGTTGTGAACCCTGGAAATCCAACAGGTATACACATTAATCCCCCACCCCAAGCCATAGCTTAAGTATTGCAGGAAAAATGTGGGAACGACCACTCATGGAGAACATAATTCGTTTTGCATATAATCGAAACCTTGTCCTAATTGTGGACGAGATTTACCAAGACAACGTGGTTGTTTCCGTTCCATTTGTATCCTTCAGAAAAGTGGTCATGACGATGGAAGCTCCATTTAATCTTTTGGAATTAATCAGCACGCACTCAATTTCCAAAGGTGACAACGCCAAGTTGAGATTCATTTTACCTTTATTAAATAATGTCTGAAGGGTAGGAGACACCGCAGAGGAAGGCCTCCGTGGAGGATACATGGAAGTTCTAAACATTGAGCCTGAGATTACCAGACACATCCCGTACAATCTAGTGGCAGCATTAGGTGCTTCCAATGTCATGGGGCAGGTGGGGTTGTATTCCTACGTAAATCCCCCAAAGAAGGGGGACCCATCGTACGAGTTATTTGTGAAGGAGTGCAAAGAAGTTCGTACTGTTCAGCGAGAAGCTATGGAAATGCTGTGCGAAGGTCTAAACAACATTACGGGAATTTTCTGTAACAAGACAGACACTGGAGTCATTGTTTTCCCACGAGTAAGCACGCCATGCAATCTGGGCACCTTAAGCCAGCAATCCTAACACTCTCGTTAAGTTGTCTTTCAGCAAAAAGGCAATACAAGCGGCAGGAAGCATGGGCATAGGACCAGACCTTCTTTTCGGTCTCCGTCTGTTGGAGGAAACTGGGATAGTTGTCGCAGGAGGTTCAGCGTTTGGACTTAAGCCGGGCCAACATCACATTCGGTATACAAATATCCATGACAATAGTTCCATATCCAAATGTCTTTTGGTGCCTTTCTACAGAATTACCGTGCCCAGGGATTTGTCACTGGTGAAGCAAGTACTAGAAGGAGTGGAGAAAGCCTGGACAAGTTTTACAAAAATGTATGGATGATGCTCCATACTTTATTGTGCGTCTGCCAAATAAATACGAGTAGAAACAATCAAGTATCTTTAAAAAAAGTTGACACTTACTTACAAAAATATTAGTAAAAGAGACCATAACAGAGCGTGTTAATTCATTGGGATCGAGTCATGGGGTTCATCGTCATTCAACATCATCGTCCTCCTCCTCAAAGTATTCCTTCAGTTTCCCAAACAAACTTCGTACGTATTTGTCACTCGTGGCGTCAATTGAAACTGGACGCGAGGACATGGCAGCGAGGAAATGTGTGAGATTCTTGAGCACTTCGTGAGGAACGTCATCCTCTTCCTCAGCCTCCTGAGACTCGTACGTCACTAGACATTCTCCAAAGGCTGCTGCTAGTCGAACTTTCAACCTCTGGAACGCCGTCTTCCATGCCTCCATGGCCATTTGATAAATTTCTTCGTAATTCTGGTGTAGATGACGATCCTCCTCGAGCCGCGTCCCAATCCAGTGTTTGTTAAAGTAGGCACAAACGGAGTCTAACATCTTGGACTTGAAACTGTACTCCTTCCATTCGTTTGCAAAGAGTTGAATGAGATCTAAGCCTCGTAGGTGCTTGTGGAACTTGGATACGACTGTAACGGATCGTGCCTGGAGAAATGCGTCAAGTCTTTGGTATAGTGTTTCCCCTGCCCTTCCACGGTCGGTGTATCTCATATTGCTAATTTTGTAGCCCAGGCTAAAAAAAAAACAAGAAAAGTAGGTAAGAATATCTGCTAAATAAATGTGGGGACTTTGACTTACGTGTACAACTCGGTGTATCTGGCTTTGGAAATTGTCTTTTCTCCAAAAATGTCGTGAACCCCTTCCAGCATCGTTGTGAGGTACACATTGGCATCGGAAAGGCGTGCCATGACGAGGGTGGAGGTAAATGGGAGGAATCTTGACTAAATCTTTCCTCACAGATTTTTCCGAACTTTTGAAAACACACCAGACACCGTAGAAATGAGAAACCAGCTGCGGAGAGTGTGGAATTGGAATATGAACTTCCGTGGTACTCGTAAATGGAAAGAAGAGACAAAAATGTTCAACAGGTTCTCATGCAAAGGTAAAAGCACCAATGTTGTTACATATTTGCATTTTTGGGTGCTTCCGGCACGGAGGTGGATAGATAAGCATATCAATCGTGCATGATAAAATTTAAAATTTTGTATAATCTTATCAGTAATACATGCCATAATACCACGCACAATTGCTGGTGCATTTTCGTGTGGATATTTATTTATTTTTTGGTCATGTCTCACTTTGCCTCCATGCAAATATGCCTCCTTGAATTGAGAAGCTACTTTGTAACTGGAATAAGTATTCCCCGATAAGAATCTTATCATCTTCTTCTAAGCAGTTGGATAAAAATAGCACTTTAGGAGGCTACGTAAGTTTCGTCAATAGTCAATAGTTTGGCAGCAGAGTTGACTCTTTAGAACGGATGCAGTCCTAGATATTCCCTGGTTAACCTTTGAGCCTCTGTGACCCTGCTATTTTCTATGCAATTGTGTATTCCTAATGTTCGAAGATCAACATTCGGGTCGCTGGTTGGTGGTGAACAAATAACAAGTTTCACACCAAAATGTACGGAGGAAGCTCCAAAACAATTTTACAACTGCATGCATTTCTTTTGAACAAATAAATTATAAACGACTGCAAAAGCAAGATCCATAAAAACATACAAAGGATTCCTGATTAAAAGAGACATTATGATATTTAAGTAAAGTACTTGACACACTGTGTGGCTGAACATTAATGGCAACTTATGACTTCATCTTTCTTCATGCAGCAGCACCTTCTTCGAAATATTCCTTCAGTTTTCCAAACAAACTTGACTGACTCCCTATTGCGTCAATTGAGACTGGACGAGAGGACATCTTGGCTAGAAAATGTGTGAGAGTCTTGAGCAATTCTTGACGACCTTCATCATCAGTCTGTTGTTGCGGAGACTCATCTAGAGATTGTCCGAAAGCTGTGGCCAGTCGGTTTTTTAACCCCGCCTGGAATGCTGTGTCCCAAGCCTCCAGGGCCAGTTGAAAGATTTCCTTGTAATTCCTATCCCTCTCCTCGAGCCGCTTCCCAATCCAGTATTTGTCAAAGTAGGCGCAGACGGCACCCAATATCTTGGACTTGAAGCTGTACTCCTTCCACTCCTTTGAGAACAGTTGAATCAGATCCATCCCTCCCACGCCGTTTTGGAACTTCGACATGACTGCGACAGTCCGTGCCTTGAGAATGGTGTCAATCCCCTCGTAAAGTTGATCCCCCGCAGTTTTGCGCTCCTCAGCCGGCAAATTGCAAATTTTATAACCCAGGCTACAAATAGAACAAAAAAAACAAACAATGATTAATATTTTAGGTGACATTATTGTTGCGATGGTGACTCACGTGTACAATTCCGTGTATCGAGCTTTGGAAATGGACTTTTTCTCAAAAATGTCACGGACCCCTTCAAGCATCGTGGTGATGTACAGGTTTGCGTATGAATCGTTGAAGTAGGTCATGGCGACGACGAAGATGAGGGAGGGGACTTGATGGAATTCCTTTTTTGTCTTTATGAAACTTGAAAATATTTTGATTGTTGCTGGAAATTGGAGCAGACATATGAAATGTCAAACCAGCTGCAATAAATTTAAATGTGCAACAGGTCCACTCCGCACGCAGGTAATAAATATAACGACCGATGCAGGCAGCTGCATTGCATGTTGCATTTGATGATGAGTATTTGCATTTGCACCGAACCGAATGTTGATATTCCGCAACCCTGACTCCAGTCAAAGAGTCAGTCAGTCAGTCGGCCAAAAAAAGAAGCATCATGCATTCCAATCCTCTTTTCTGAACCTGTCCAACTTTGCACATTTTCATGGCCAACAACATCAAACATGTTTCACATTGCCTCCAGCGAATGTAAAAAAACTTGTTCCTCCTCGTTGATTGTGATTTTGCAGAGGATGAATGCGGTCACAATGCAAATTATGCCAAGTTTTTTAACATTTTTTAAGTAGAAAGAAAGACCTTCCCATAACCCAAGGTCCAGTTGCCATCGAACTGTTCGTTAGGGAAGATCGGTCAGATCCATAAGTCTGGGTCTTTTATCAAGATGATTCTGGGATTCGCCCTTTGCTCAGTGGCAGTGTTGATTTTCCTCTACAAAATATTTCGAGATGGAAATAACAGTTTTCCTAAAAACATCCCTCCAGGACCCTATCGGCTTCCTCTACTGGGAAGCACGATCAAAATGGCACTTTTGGACCCTGACTATCCTCACATGGCTTTGACAGCCTTGGCAAAGGTGTACGGAGACGTCATGAGTGTGGGATATGGAGTCCATTATTTTGGTGAGACGTGAGATGAATATGAGGCTTTAGACTTGTCGTTAAAACATTGTATAAATTCCAGTGGTGTTCTCCTCGTATGAAACCATCAAGGAAATGCTCCAAAGACCAGAAGGTGCAGGCCGATTCATATTTCCGTTTGCGATTGACCGTGCCTTCGACAAGGCGGACATGGGGATTGCTTGGAGCAACGGGTCTCGTTGGGAGGAGATGAGACGCTTCACCATGAGAACGCTTAGGGACTTTGGGTTTGGTAAAAAGGTGTCTATGGACGTCCTCATTCAAGAGGAAATGGCAGACTTCGTCACGGACGTGAAGGAGAGGATCAAAGAGACGGGAGGAGAGTGGATTGTGGACCGGACGAAAATGGCGTGTGTTGCGGTGAACATCGTATGGGCACTGATCACCGGGTACAGATACCTCCCTAACGAGAAGGAGCTGTATGAAATTACCGAGATCAACAACGACATATATGAAGCTCTTGGATTTAAGAATCGCTACAGTGCTTTTCCCTTTGTCAAAAAGATGTTTCCAAGTTGGAGTGGCAGTCTAGGGCATAAGCAATGCTACAGAAGGATGCAAGAGTTTCTTAGGGTATGCACACTTAAATAAATAATTGCTGCTTTTAGAATTACGTAACGTTGCCAATCACAGAAAAAAGTACGAGGCATCAAAAAAGAAAGGGAACTAAGGTCTGATAAAACTGCAGAGAATTTTATTGAAGCCTTCTTGGATGAGATGGAAGAAAGGAAACGCCTCAGTCCCAACGATGATGTCTACACGGGTGAGAGAATGCATCCCCTATTCCACCTTAAGGCTTTAATGTATTAACTCATTAACTTTACAGAGGAAATGTTTATCGTTGTTTTGAGCGAATTGTTCTTGGGTGGATCGGAGACAACGAGGGGTGAACTTCTTTGGCTAATTCTAACTCTCGCAAGATACCCCGAAGTCCAGACAAAGATTTGCAATGAGATTGAAACAAAGATCGGACAGAGGGAATTGTCCATCTTAGATGATGCTGAGTAAGCTCATGGATAAGGTTATGTCCAAATTCTTCATTTTCAATGTTTCTATATAAGAATGCCCTACACGAGAGCTGTAATTCTGGAATGTACCAGAATGAATTTTGCTTCACCACTGCCAATCGCTAGAATGGCTGTTGAACAGTTTGAAATGCAGGGATACACAATTCCAAAGGTACTACAGATCGTTGTTCTGAAAGCTGAATCTATGATGGTACTTATTGAATGCAGGGTGCGGGTCTCATGTTCAATTTGGAACCAGGATTTAAGGACAAGAAGTTTTGGGGGGATCCAGAAGTGTTCAGACCCGAACGATTTTTAAGCAAGGATGGAACAGGAAAAGTAACCGTGATCAATGCTGAGAGGGTTGCATTTATCTTTGGATCAGGTTTGTAAAGAATAGCTGCATTTGCATAAGCGAAAGCGAATCATTTTACACTTCCATAGGTCGTCGAACATGTCCGGGAGAGTCTGTGGCTAGGAATACCCTCTTTCTTTTCGTGACGTCGTTGATTAAAAACTTTGAGTTGGCCTTTGTTCCAGGGAAAACCCCGGACTTCACTCATCAACCTGGATTTTCAATGCTTCCAAAGCCGTACTCACTCCAAGTGAATTGTCGCCATTAAAGCACTCTTTAAATTCAAGTTATGAAAGAATGACAATTCAATAAACTTTGTTCTTGCTGAAATTATCGAAACGAGTGGAAGAAAAAAAGCTCTGTTGCAAAATGAATTTTAGAAACTTGATAACAATATGTGGTTAACTTCTAGGTAGTGGTATTTTTAGGAGCAACTCTAGAATTTTAATCCCAGCAGCACGCAGCTAACATGTCAACGTTTTATGTTTATTTACACTTGGGGCTTTGGATGGGGTACGGATGTCCGTGTTATTGTCGCCATGTGCCATATAAACAGGAAGTCCGGTAGATTTATATTGGCCGCATCCTACTTATTTATGACGTCATTCAATTCATTATAAAAGATCCGAGATTACTTTTTGTTAGCAAGCAGTTCGACATCAACAATGAAGGGTATACCCCTACAATTTGTAACAGTGTGGTGCGGGGTACGCTAAGCCCAAGTCTACATAAAGCTGGTATTATTAAAGAATTTATCAAAGTGATCAGTTCATTATTATTAACTTGACCACTCAACTTTTAACCATATAACAGGTTATTGAACCTGTAATCAGTTATCAAAGTGGTAATTTGGCTGTAATAATGTGAGTGCAAAATGACTACAGTAGCAAAATTATCAATAGTAAAGGTGGCATGTCAAGTCAAGCAAGCGATGAGGACTACAAGTAACTAAGGCAAAATCTTTAAATTTCATTTACTGAGCCTGTGAGTGTCTTGTCTTGTAAAAGAATACTAGAAACAAACCACCATAACAGTCAAACGGTAGCAGTAGCACTCAAGAATTACCAACCATGTCGAATCTTGAGGATACCTGCTGCAGCCGGACCATTAATCACGAACAAATTTACATCGCTTGAATCAATGATTGTTTGAATCTGAACTCTTGCCTTCTCTTTATTGGTCTATTCCTTTTGCAGTGTGTTGTGTGACACACAGAAGATCAATACAACACATTGTTTAGATACAAATGCATAATGTTTGATAAAGAGATTAATTAAGCATTGCTTTGTGCCCGTTAGTTCTTTAAATGCAGAATTTGTAAGCTACAGGATCTGCAAAAAAAGTATCACCACACATCATCCTCTGCATTGTTACATACTGGTCCCCGTAAGATTCAAAACTGAAATTGCAGAACAATAGCCGATGATCACAGCAATCAATATTGTATTTTTTTTTATCCGTATTCGCAACCATTGTTGCCATGGCTTGTCATCAATCACTTTATTTCATTTGCTAGTTGTAAATTTAAACGTAGGTATTGGTCAAGAAGAGGCTGAAGACTGCGTTGTCTGTAATGCTTTTGTATCCACTTGACTGATTGATGGTGGAAAGAAGTTATCGTCTACTATTTCAGGACCACAGGACGTCGTCATCGTGACACACACATTATCGTCATGTTACCCCACCTTCCTCTACAGAGTTTTTGTGTAACATCCGTCTTGTCGCTTCTGATCTAACCAGAAGAAAAATTTCTAATTGTTTCAACAATTTACAGACGTCATGTAATAATAGTACAAAAACTACGCGAGGATCCTCATTTTCTTCCACTCTTCACCTTTACCTTCGCTAATTACAGGAAATTTGTTTTGTTTAACATCTTAATCAGTTGCTAAATAGTTCCTACAACAACAACCTAATTTTTAGGTGAGAGTACATATGACAGGCCAATGGTTAGTTTTGTTTGCATGACGCTTGAGGAACTTAAACTTTCTGTGGCTTGTGTGACAAGTACAAGTACCAGTGACTTCAAAGTAGTACAAGAAAAGAAAGTTAAGCCTGGAGAAGTAAATAGACAAGTCTATTTCGACTCTTTGTTGGACGCGATAGCAATGGTGAGGGTTGAAGATTAAATTATAAATATAAGAATCTGTAATAATACATAACAATCATAAGCTTTTTACACCACTGATATTGTCCCAGTTTTACCGTTTACTTGTTATAAAGCTAATGTTGGAAAAAATAGGTCATCTGAGACTAAATAAGGTGTCTTAATGCGAAGTGAGCAGTTTGTTTTAAACCAACTTATTTCATAAACAATAAATTCTTCTGTTTGGTTGTTGAGTCGTACGCTATAATGCTTAATTGTTGAGTCGAAGCCAAGCCAACGGCCAAGACAGGATTCAGCCAAAGACGATTGATAATTCAAAAAATTGTGTGCTAATTTTTATATTTTACGACTTTTTGTGTGTGACCGTTTAAACACAGTTAGTTATCCACTAATTAATAAAATAAAAGCATGGAGCTGCGTAGGTATGCACTGTACAAAAAGGATTGGAGTGGTCTCAACATTGTAATTCTATTCATTATCAACCTGTCCTGGTTTACTGTGCAAATTACAAAATGCACAACGGTGGAAGAGGATTTATCCTTGACAAAAGAGGAATTGGACCAATTGCATAACGTAAGACAATTCATGAGTTCAAATTGGAATGATTAAAAACCCACAATTTGAATTCCGCAGTTCCGAACCAGAATGCTCCCATTCTTGGATAAAGAGTATAAAAAGGAGGGAACGTATCTCATTAGATGGCTAAGGGGTAATAATGTCAAATTTTATGCATCAAAGTCAAATGCCAATTATGCAACTTTTTTGTGCAGCAAGACAGTTGAATGTGGACAAAGCCCAAGAAATGCTTTTGAGGGTGAGTGATTGATGAAATAGACATAACTAAAAATACACGAATTATAATTAGCTTAATTGTAAAGGATATTGAGTGGCGGAAGGAGGAACAAATGGACAATGGAATGGGCATGGGTGACCAGTGGATAAGACATTTGCCCTTCACACACCTTGGATACGACTACCAGGGAAAACCAGGTTCGAATTCAATGATTGACAAGACAATTTGAATCCAAGTAATGAATTGATTCCCTCCGCAGTACTGACCTGCAATTTTGAAGACATGGATTTCCGAAAAGCAGTGCTCTCAGGGAAAGCCGAGGTATTGACAAAAGCCTTCATCCTAATGATGGAATGGGGAGAGAGGTTGGTCAGGGCGGAACAACTGAAGGGGAACAACGTTACTAGATTCCACTTTATTGGGAACCTTAGGGGGTTTAATGCACAGCAACACACTTGTCCAGGATGTATGAGAATCTGTACTCAAAGAGCTTATCATGGACATCATAATGTTTTTGATTGTATAGGCATGACGATATACTTGAAGGCTGCCAGGGTGTGGGAGGCTCATTATCCGAATCTTTTAGACAACTACATAGCAATCAATTGTGAGTTGGTATTTGATCGTCAGGAGGATTTAATTTGACCGTTCAATTTTGTTTGTTTAGCCCCCTCACTCTACAGAAATGTGATCAACTTTATCCTTCCTCTCCTCAGCGATGAGACAAGACGGAAAATACGAGTCTTCGGAAGGAAGCAGGAATGGGAGCCAATTTTGCATGAATTTTTACCAGAACATATTTTAAGAAATTTCACCGTGTACGAAGAGTGAATAAATTAATTGGTTTGTGTGTACAATGTCAAGTTTAATTTGTATGTAGTAACCTCCAGTCCTTGAGTATTTAACCTCAAATTATCTAGTTTCATAGTAAAGCGGATATGCAGGAGGCGGAATTTGTGTGTTAGTCACGTCATATCATATCATGCAATTTTTTATTGAATGCAATATTGAAAGGCGTATTTCATTTTTGTATGGCAGAGAAAACCGAACTCTCTGAACCCTCATTTCTTTCATGAGTGCCGTACTTTATGCACTTTGGTAAACTTGAATTTGATTAAACCACAACCACAAACTATTCTTTTGTTTTCCAGATTCGGCATTCTTGAAAAGAATGTCCCAAAGTTTAGAGCAGTGCTGCACAAGAGATTCATAATGTGAAATGTTCCAGCATTGGAAATAAACAACGAGAGAAGCATTGGAAGACAAGAACTTTCTCAGTTTCCCCAATCCCAATGCTGAAACTATATTTTTTGTGTCAAATCGGGCATTGGCATTGGACCGATGAAGTGAAGGTTGTTTGCGAAGAGAAGCTCATGGAAACAAGCTCGAGTACAATTTATATCTCGAGTAAAATAGCAAAAGAAGGCAAGTATAGATATTTAGCTTGCGGACAAACCCGAAAATCACTATAGTAGATATCAACAATCAGCAATAGTCCAGCTGCTGCTTCCATGCAATTTAAGACTAAAAGTTAAGTTCCTTGCCTAAGAAGGTGATACTCCCTGAAAATGTCTGGAGCTAGGATAAGCATTAGCCTGAACCACCCTTCCACAACTTTCTTTCCTGGTCAAACGATTACTGGACGTGTGGTCGTGCACAATGACAAATCTCGAGACATAAAGCGTAAGTCCAAACTGAGACAGTCCTTTTTAAGTATTTACAACGACATGGATTTGCCTGCATTCAGACATTTCCTTGATCTGTGACGGTGGGGCTCAAGTGCACTGGTCAGAAAGTAGGTCGAGAACGGTTGGGTCAGGAAACAACAGGAGGACAGAGAACTACACCGTTCATTTTAGAAGCAGTGAGACGTATTTTCAGTACAAAATACATCTCCTCGACAACCGTAAGACCACATAATTGCGCTTCCTAAGCGGTACTCTAATTATATGCATTTCCTAGCCTCTGGAAGTCTCATACTGGCACCAGGAGAATTCAGCTATCCATTTCAGTACACCTTGCCTCTGAACATTCCCTCGTCGTATAATAGTAGTACTGGATCGGTGCACTATTCCATTGCAGCCAGGGTGAAGAGATCTTGGTACAAGCCAGATATCAAAAGTGTCCTTCCCTTTACTGTCAATGGCCTACTGGATTTGAACATGAGATATGACTTGAATACTCCTCAACAGTCCCAAGACTTTAAAACTACTTGTTGCTTATGGTGTACTGACGGGCCACTTGGCTACCGGCTTACTATTCCAAAGACTGGATTTGTCCCAGGAGAAGAGATTACCTATGACGCCGTCTTCTACAATAATTCGAAAGAAATGAAAATTAAAGGCGTGACTGCAAAACTTGAACAATCGGTGGAATTCAGAGCAGAAGGAAAAGTGAAGCACCTGACGATGGAGATTTGTCGTGCTCATATGAACGGCGTCGATCCTGGGGAAGAGAGGACGTGGGAGGGGGGTTATATTCGAATCCCTGCAGTTCCTCCCACAGATTTGGCTGGCTGTAGAATAATTGGGGTTCAGTACTTTCTGAAGGTATTTGAACAATGCTTTGTAAATACGATTGCTCGAATACTTATTTGTTTTTGGTCATATAGCTCATTATCGAACTCGACGCCATGTTTAGTAGCAACCTGAAGGCCAAAATTCCACTCGTCATTGGCACAATTCCTTTTCGGACCACATTTCAAAATTTTGTGCAAAGGCCTCAGCCTCAACCGTTTGCTCCTGGCCCGATGGAAGGGCACGTAGGAATGCCTGTGGATCCTGCAGCTTTTTCTTTGCCTATGCCATCCGCTCCTGTCTTCGACGCATATCCCGATCTGCGTGAGTAGTAAAAATAAAGAAAGCTTTCAGAGGTGTTGATTTAAATTGTCTTCCTTCCATTTTATTGCAGCCCTTCCGACGTACACTGAAGCAATGTCGGGTCAAGCAGGACGGTTCGAGCATCATGAGGAAGGAGGGGGAAAGGAAGACGACCCTCCACCACCTTATGAATTTGTCCCCAACTACATTACCTATGGGTGGAGCGGGGGAAAGTGAATGCACTACAAAATTAATTGAAAAGCCTTCGCTTCCTGCTTTACTCTACAGCGACTGTAGTTTTATTGCATTGTCAAGAAACTTATTTGTAAACGATGTGATTATGCTGTGCTGTGAAACAAGTTTTTCAAAGGAGTTACGCCATCCTTTATTTTTAACCTAAAATTACAATTCCAAAAGTAAACAAACGTCAATAATACACTTTTCAAAAAGATATCCAACGATACTAACTTAACAAAACAAACCTACTAAAAATTAACAATAAATTACAAACGCCACAATATAGAAAACCAAAATTACGAAGTCAAAAAAATCCGTCAATGAAAGCTCGAGCCTATATACACTCATATTTGTCACGCATATTTGTCAAATTATTATAGCCCTTAGCCTAATAACCAGTCACTAAAATGAGTCATTAAACTAGTCACCAAAACAAATATCTTCCACTCTACTGCCTCCCACATCCCTCTACTCCTCCCATTCGATAGTTGAAATCAAAGTCATCCCACCTCCCTCCTTTACAGTACATCTCGTAAGATCTGGAAAATAGCTGTAGCAAATAAGCATAGTCAGGGGCAGCCTCGAATCCCAGTTGTCTTGAGTACTCAAGAAATTTTTCAAAAACGGGAGGAAGGAACTATAAGAATCCCAAGAAGCAAGAAGATCAGTAACTGACAAATATGAGAATATAGTGTTTAATACTAACCATGCAAACGTCATGAGTTGGCGTAAACATTTTCAAGTGTTTAATCTTGGCCATTCGCTGTTCTTTTGAATCGCCTTCCACTTTATCCCATGGAAGTCCTTTGGCACAGTAAATCAAAGTGTAGGCTAGAGACTCCAAATCATCTCTTCGACTGGCCTGTTCTCCTCTGTGACAAGCAAGACTCGCAAATCGTCCCGTCCCCGTCAACCCCAGTCCCTTTTTGTGGTAGATGTGCTGAAGGTTGTCCTGGTGTCTGTAGAGTGCTGCCAGCCCGAAGTCAATAAGATACAATTGCTATAATACAACATGGTAATTAGTAATAGTAAGAACAAAGAGACTTATAGTTTTGAGGTGAACCAACCTTCTTATTGGGGTATCGAGAGATACAGATATTCTCTGGTTTAACGTCTCTATGGACGACGTTCCTACTATGCACTGCCTCCAACACCATCAGCAAGTTGATGGCAAGTAAGTGCAGGGTACTCTGGCTAAAACTCCTGTTCGCTGTACTGCGCAGCAAAGTTTCCAAGTTGGGGCCCAACAATTCGGTCACGAGGTAACAGGACTCTGAGGGAACCTTGGTCATTGCCATTATCATTGGGTGCTGGCTCTGGCAACAAAAGCTTCTGTAAAAAGTAACAATTCAATTACATTTCTGTTTGCACCATCTTCAGAAAAGTGCTGTGATTGTGAAGGAGGACTTACATGACTCTGGGGACGCCCTCAAGTCCACTTAGATATTGTTGTAGCATCACACCCTCTGATTGCAGTATACTGCTACACTTTGGGGTCATCACCGACTGCGTCTTCAGAGCGACCTCCTATGTCAACAAAGGAAGTGAAGTCAGTCAGATTTTAAGAATAAAAGGATCTTTTTTGCGACAAAAAACTTACCGCTCCTCCGTCGTGCGCCTTGAGGTGATAGACGACTCCAAAGGACCCCTTTCCCAACGTGCCCATGACCCGGTATTTCGACCCCATCAGAATCAAATCCTCTCCGATCTTCAGCTTCAGGGGAAGCGGGTCGAGACTGTGGTTGTTGTTGAAGATGGGGACATTTGTCATGTCCATCCTGGGGGTGGTGTGATACAAGAAGTTCTCCATAAGATGACTGATGATAAGGTCAGGTCAAAAATATTCTGTCGTCGTCGTCGAGTCGTGACAATAATTCAAGTGTTCGTAGTGCGAGCAGACAAGCGAATGATGGACTTTTTGGCTTTTTTGGAGGCTTTCTTCACCGGGACAAAGCTTTGCAGTGAGTGAGGAGAGAGAGTGATGCGATGTACGACTGTACGCTCTGTGGTATTTGAGTTCATTCATTCTCTTGCTTTCTTGAATGAATGAAAAGTGGAAAATTGTGCGTGTGGAGGGATTCTTGGTAAAGCTGGAGGGAAAGCAAAGGCAAGTTCTTTGTTGTCTTATCTTTTTGATCTTTGCAACTTTCTGACTTGGAGATGTTGACTGACTGACTTTTGTTCTGGCAGTTTTTAGGTTGATGGGATAAGATGAATAAGAAGGGAAAAATGAGACCATCGATGGTCATGAACATATTTCATACAAAATGACTAGGCTTTTTATTGGTGTCACAAATTGTCAAAGTACACTTGTCCAGCAGAGCTTTTAACATTAATAAATAACTCAAAATCAAAGGGGCTTTTAAATTCTATCCTATGAAGACGTTCTGCATCCCTTCGAGCTTCCTCCATTGTGCATTGTAATTCACGAATGTCTTCAAATTTACCAATTTGATAGTCATCAGGGTACAAGTCATCACCTTTACAAAAGACAAAAGACATAATGCTTTGTTGTTCTTTTCTTTCTAATTGTCGAACGTCAAAGTAATACCTGGCAGGGCAGTTATGGCTCCATCCGTTGCTTTAAAATAGCATGGACACCAGCGTTCAATGCCAGAGGATAGTCGAACCTTCATGAGGTGTCTGATTGTTTCAATTTTACTCGCCCTCAACCGAGTCAGTTCATATATTTGTGGGGGAATGATCCGAGCCCTGCCCCCAGACGCACTGTTTAAGATTAAGTCTGCCCGTGTCCACTGCAATGTTAACAAAGAAACGATGGTTATACATTACAGCAATTTGGGGTTGCTTTGACAAACTTACTCGTAGTGTAGCGACTTCGAATGGATCATGTACAAATGGCACTGTTTCTTTTAAGGTCGCCATGTAAAATATTGTATCAAAGCGTTTAATTCCAAAACTCTGTTAAATACGCAAAGAAAACATCAATAAGAACCCCAGTCATCAGACTATTATTGTAACGATCTTACATTTGGAGTGAGCCAATTGGACCATTCCACTAAAGAGTTTAAATCCGGTGTAAGTTTAAAATGATGGCACATGTTCACGAATTCCTTTGGCTCTTTACGAACTTTGGAAAGTAAGGAGAACTTTAAAGAACTTTAAAAAAATCTCACTAAGCTATTTACCTAAGGCCTGCCACCTTTGCAATTCCTCCGCATCCGGAATACCACATGTTGCTAAAATTGAAATCATAAAAATAAAGTAAAGTCCCTCACCAACTAAAACAACAATCGTACTTACTTGCCCAGTCTCCCACTGGAAGGGTGGACGCTCGACCAACTTTGCACAACGCTTCTTCCTTTGTCATTGGCCGTGCAAGTAAAATCCCGCATTCTTCAAACAATTCACGAATAGCTGCAAGACGGAAGGCGACATTCAAGGAAACCTGATCTCTGTACACGCCAATGAGTTCTGTCATATTCTTGGGGTCCTTGACTATCTTCTGGTACATGGGTGGATTGACTGCCATCGGAGATAAAAACGTCACGTCGTTCAGGTCGGCACTTACATCGTAGTGGGTAACAGACTTGAAAAAATTGACCCACTCCTTGTCTAAATCCGATGGGGATATCGTTCCGCCAGGGAAACATAGCGTGTTTGGAGCGACCGACGATCCTAATAGATAAACCAAAATTGCTATAGCTACAACTGTTGAATAATACATTACCGAAGGCTCTTCGTACCTTTACTCCTTTTCATAACCAGGAAATTAGTGACACCCTTCTCCGCAGGGTCCGGCGCTGCGAGGATGATGGAAGCGGCATTCTTCCAGGTAGACCTTTGACCAGCAATCCTCTCCGCATCCGGAACAACAGGATGAGGGCCTAGTATCCTTCCCCCAATTGGTTTTTTCTGACCAGCAGCATCGTCACCACCTCCTCCGCTGCCAAAAATCCCACGGCGACAGTTCTCGGACAAGCGTGGCACTAGCAGCAGCGAAGACGCTTTTTTCCAAGTGGAGTAAGACACCAGGTACTTTGTCGTCCTTTCCATGAGACAAAAAATGGATCAATTTTCACACGTTCTCGAAGAGTCAGCAGTTTTAAAAGTTTTTGTGAAACTCTCTAAATTCCTGAACTGTCCATGCTGTCAGAAGTCAACGTGTTCACTCCAAAGCCAACAGGCAAACAGCTAGCAACTGATCAAGATTTTACTTTTACAAATTATTCTAAAGATTTTTCACTTTTTTGATATTTTTCTTGCATATTTTTTGGTGCTGCTGGCTCCTTGTGAAATTCAAAAAAGTGAACGGATTGGGGCAAACTCAGTGAGAAAGGTTGGACGGAGGGAACTCCGGCTCATTTCATTTCCTGTCTTCTCCTCTGTTCAACGATTCATTGCTTTTTTTCTTGATTTTTTCCTAGAAATTATACAAATAAAATAAAGGGTTCCTTCTTTCTTCTGAAAACTTTCGTAGATTGTAGCTTACTTTTCTGTGTGCTTAAGTTCCGACCGGTTCGGGATTTGGTCTTCTTCTTCGTCTGTTAAATTGGAATGGTCAACGCGAATAATAACTTATCCCAGGACACAGCTTCCTCCGAGAGCCAGATGATGGACACTTCCGAGGACTCTATCAACAACAACGAGACGTACGGGGACATGCACCAAATGGTTCTGCAGGGATTCATGTCCGCTGGATTCCTGGATGCGAAAGGGGTCAAGAAAATGTTTGTCGGGGCTTGCAAGTCCTTAAATTGTAAGAAGCTCAATTGATTGTATTGAGAAGTTTGGCTAAACTAAATTTATTTTTTTGGTCTTGCAGTGGATTTGGATAGTAATACTACGATGGAGAAGGTAAGGCACTTAATCTGAGCCACTGTCATCAGGTCCTAGACTAATAATTAATTACTTAACTTTTTCATTTCATAGGTTCGTAAAGTCGTTGGTGAAATCAACGAAAGGATCAAACCTTACGACATGGCAATTCGAAGTGCTTCCTGCGAGCTCTCCAAGTAAGTAATTGACCAATAAAAAAAACGGACAAATTAGCAAATTGATTTAATGTATTGTATTTTGATGTGCAGGAAGAAATACTACATCTTTCTCGTTACTGTGGAGAAGCCTATCATGAAGTATGACGACAATTTCATTGGTAGATTTGTGAAATCATTATTTGATTATTTTATAACAGATTGCAGACCCTCTTTAGCAAGGGAGAGTTGGAGATTTTCCAGAAAATTATGTAAATGAAATTGTGTTGCGGTACAATTCAACAAAACTTGACTTATTCCTGATTTTATGTATTTACAGGAGTGCAGTTTTGGGAAAGTATGACAATTTTGCTGTTCCACACCCCGATTGTCTAAATTTTGCCAGGGAAATAGAGTCTAGAAGCTGTTCCATAGAAATGGCTGAAGCATTTATCAAGCGGATGATTACCTGGCAATACTTGGCCAAGTATTATCTGGATAATAAGGTAAGTGAGTAAATTATTGACGTGGATAGCTTATTTATGTACATTAAGTAAAATTCTGGTGTTGTTGTTGTAGGGGAAGGACTATGAAATAACAATTGGGATCCGTGCCATTCGTGAGTTCGAACCTTGGCTGAGGGATATGTACAAGGATGTTATGACGAGTTGTCACTTGTGCAGGACGATAATGCTACACGTAGGACTATTCACAACTTTGATAATGATTCGCTAGTTCATTTCTTTATTTATTTTACCATCAGGGTTACCAATGTGCGAAGTGCACCATATTTGTTCATCGAGCCTGTTTTGATAAGGTTTGTTACTACAGTCATATTTGTCATGTGATACTTAGTCACTTTTGTTTTCTCTTTAGTACCTCGAGAAGTGTACAACTTGCCCAAATTGCAAGTCCCCATGGAGCGAAAAGAACATGGTAAAACGAAAGAGGCAGATCGAAAACGGCGGGGGCAGTCGAGGAGCTCTCAGCAGTGCTACACAAGCAAACACATCTAAGAACATGCCCCAATTGCATCCAATGAACGATTCTTCTTCAACCAATTCGTCACCAAGGCGTAGACAAAACAAGTCTCCGGAAAAAGTCGAAAAAACTAAAGCGAGTGGAAACAAAAAGACTACTCGAGCTGGTAGAAAACGAAAAGCTAGTAGAAAATTGTCTTCATCGGAAGAAGAAGAGGAGGAGGATGAAGACGTGGAGTAAAAGTGACTTTTAGGAACCTTATAAAAGACAGCCCAGCAAACACAATATACGTACATTAATTCCTACTTCAAAAGTGCAAATTCAGTACATGAAAAATAGACTATGCAACACGTACAATTCTTAATTAATTATGATTGGTAGCGTAGAATGGCGGTTCTTGTGTGCATTTTTATCGTTTGGATAACCCAGTATTAGGAAATCAAAACAAGTTTTGTGAGATAGTTGATAACGGGTGGATGATAGATGTAAATAGTTAGGTGGGCTGCTCAAGTTAAGTTAATACTCAACTACCTCATAACCTCTTACTCTTATCCCTCTTATACGTACTAGACATAAGACATTAAGCTTAAGCCCACACACTCCCTTAATCCTTAGCCTTCGGATGCAAAGTGAGATGAATGTAATTTGTACTGATTCATTTGTGATTGTTTAACAATTCAGCACACGGGTTTTATTAACAGTATTACTGTTCTCACATTTTTGGCCTTGTAAATACTTAATAAATTCTAGTGCCTACCTAAACAAGATCGGGTTTTCCTTAGCGTCCTAAGATGCACCCCAACAAACCACGGCAATTGTCCTCCTCACTCTGGTCATACTCGATGACCTCAACTTTGCCCTTCTTCTTCTTCTTCTTTCCAGCCTTGGCTGCCTTGTATGCTTTTCCGATGGCGTCTTCCGCTGCGTTGGCCTCCTTTTGTAACTTGCTATCCTCCGCTGGTGGTGGTGGCGCTGGGGCACCAAGGTCTTTTGACGCCTCAGCTTGCTGTTTGGCGATTGCCTGAAACTTTGCAATCATTTCTTGACGCTTGGCTTCATCTTCCGCCGGATTCGGGTCCTGAAGTGACATTTTAATTAGATGTTATGCAACCACTTTAGTTTTTTGGGTCCATACCTGCGCCACAACGGCCACAATTACAGCCAGGAGTATCAGAGTTCGTCTCCCCATGGTAACTGCCAGTCAGTGCCTTACCCAGACAAGGATACCAAACAAAACTGCCGAGTAATGTGTATTTCCTTGTAGCAACTTTCCTTTAGGTATTGTTCTTCTCGCCGAAAGATGACAAATTGACCCAATTTCTATTTGAAAGTGAATTGTTCATCAAACGCATTGTCTGTGTTACATATCGTGTATGGCATGTCACTTTTTATTTTTATTAATTGTTTTCATGCTTTCTATTTGATTGCATCAAAATGAGAGAAAGTTAAAGTGAAATCTATTCTCGACTTTCTAATCGAATCTTGATCCCTTCCTTCGGTCTCAGGATAAGTTCTGCCATTAAGGTTAATTCATCTGGCTTTTGAAGGGATGTGATCTTGTATTTCTTGAACACCTTTGCGAGTACAATTTTCTCTTCCATCATGGCAAACTTTTGTCCTGAAGAAAGAAGCAATTTCTCATCATGCCCCAAGATTAGGTTTTCATACCTATGCAATTTCGAGGCCCGGCTGAAAAAGGCACATACTGATATGCCGCACGAGTCTTTTCCATATCGTCAAATCTTTCTGGTTTAAAAGCTTCAGGGTCTTCATATATTTCTGCGTTGTGATGCATTTGGTAGACCAAGTTCATAACTGTTGTCCCCGGTGGAAGCACGGTGGAGTCGTCTGCAGCGAAATTATCATTATTCTTCTGCTTAAACGCTTCAAACTCTAATTCTATTTTACCTAATTTCAATTCCTCGTTGAGCTTTCTTGCGAAGAACGGGACGCTTGGGTAAATTCTCAAACTTTCTTTGATACAGTTTTCCAGGTACTTCAGTTTACTTAGATCGCTTGAAGTCATGTTTCCCGTAGTGGAGTGTAAGACTTGGTCTAGCTCTTCATGCACTTTGGCTTGAGCTTTAGGATGCAACCCAAGGAGGTAGATTGTCCAGTTGATGTTTGCAGCAGTCGTGTCGTGTCCCTCGAACATAAAAGTGTCAACTTCTTCTCTAATGGCAAGATCTGTTAGTGGAGGAGGGGAGTCTATTGTAGTCTTGCTAGGGTCAGAAAGATTGGCTTGGTAGTCAAGAAGCAGATCTAGGAAAGCTGGTCCTGCAATTATTCGGTCAATATCAAATTAGGGGTCAAACTGCTGTCAAAGTCCCTACTTTTCTGCAATGCTTTTCTTGAGGTGTTTCCACTTTGTCGTTCCTGTTTTCTCTCCTTGATTACTTTATCCGTAAACCCATGCAGAATGCCGAGAACCTTCGCCTCCTCTCTGCCAGAAGGACACCACGACCATGCCATGTCCGAATGAAGCCATGGTCGAAGTGACCGGTGTAGAACCAGGTCACTTATTCTATCAAAAATGTTCAGTAATTAAAAAGCATAAAGCATTATTGTCTCCTAACGCAGAAACTACCTGTAAACTGCTTTGACATACTCCGACTCGGATTCCTTCTGAGCGTTAATCTTCTTTCCCATTGCCGTCTCTGTTTTAAAATTATATAAAAACCAAAATCCTGTGTTCCACCTTCTTACCGCATATAATGTCCAAAGCTGCTCTGGTCACAAACGGAAATATGTCGAACGTTTTCCCCTTTTTGGTCTCTAATACCTCCACCAGGACATCTCCTTGTTCACAAATTATGGGAAGAAACTCTTCCAGGATCGAAAAATGAAAAGCCGGTGTAAGCATTTTCCTTTTAGATCTCCAAAGATCTCCTACAGTCAAGGCAAAGTACAAAGATATTCAATTAACCATAATTAAATGTTTGCTTCCAAGCCTACCAGTGGAAGTTAAAAGCCCTGTCCCCAACCACGGGAATAAGAAACTGTAGTCGTAGCTTTTCTCAATGTGTCTTTGAGACGACAGGATTTTCTGTGCCACGGTAAAAAGGATTGCATGTCATCATGATACTAAGGTACGTCAAATATGTTCCGAACCTCTATATCCTTTGGGTTTGCAAACCCTACGTAGGGGTTCATTCCAACCCATAGCAGCACCCTGGAACCATGGTTTTTGACGTATTTGTTAAGAACAGAAAGTAGACCTAAATAAAAGTGGATTTTCTATGTTATATTTTCGAATAATAAACCAAAATGCTCACTTTCGTTTCCTTTGGCTGTCATCTCCAAGGCATTGCCAAGAATTGGCCAGCCAGTAGGACCAGGAATCCCGTACAATTGTACTCTAAGTCTTAAGTGTCCCATTACCAAACGGATTAGGGTTAGGATGAAAAAAATAATCAAAAGGGTGGGCATTGTGAGATGAGAAGCTTTCAAGATGTATCAGACCTAAAACTTTTGTAACGAATTTGGGTAACACTGGTGGAACTCTTTAATAAGGTTGGTTATAGACAATAATGATTTGGTAATTGTTGTAATTTTTCCCCATGAGCGTCAGCTGAAATTGCACTGTAATTATCCAGCATTTCATTTAATGCAAGATATCATTCAGGTCTGGAAACTGGACAGGCTGTACCATTCCATATAAAAATCCAGTCAACTACATTTTATGCGCAAAAAACAGTCCAAGGGTAGCAGTTATACAATCAAGTTGTTGGTCTGCCAAAATGAGGAATGCATGATAGATGATAATAATGAGTAAAAAGTGAGTTGACTTTTTTGCTACATTTAATCATGATACATAAAGTAGAAAATCAAAGCTATCACAAATAACATTACATTATATCAATTAATTTGTCATCCTCTTGGGTTGTTTTGAGACAAGTTATCAATGGTGACTCTTATCAGATTCGTACATTTGCTTTTGACACTTTGCTCCAACTCTTCTTTCTCCTTTGTTCCAACTGCCATCGATATCTCCAAATATTTCAATGTTTTCACAACATCCCCGGTTAAAAACTCGCAGAAACCCGACGTTGAAATCTATAAAGACATATTGCGAATTATTCCCATGGGTTTGGGTAATTGACAAACAAACCTCATTCTTCATTTTGGGAAGAGCAATTTGTTCCAATTCCATACTTCCCAATGTTCTCACGGTTTTGTCTGTTAGGGAGCATCGTCTCACTGCCAATACTTTCAATTCTAAAAAATGAAACATTTCATTAGAACAAGTCTATTGTGTAGAATTTTGTTCATTCTCACTTTTTAAGTTGAGTATGGCTGGTGGATGCCCCACACTATTTGCCAACAACACGTTCTCCGCAATAATGGCAATATTCAGTGTCTCAAGCTGCCTCAAATGTTTACACATGAGCCAAAATTTCTTCTTTTGAGAGGAGAATTTTGCCACTTTTAAGTGCTTGAGGTTTGGGAAGAATGAAAAATCAAGGCACTCATCAAGTAGTCCAGTGACGTCGCACAGAATCGTAAGGGCAAGTAAGTTTGGTCGTGGTCGCAAAACTTGAGATATCTCGTCCTGTGTGACGTCCTCAGTTAAGCCTACAAATTTTGTTACAAAATATCCAGCAAAATAAACAAAATAGTTTCTTACTGTAAATCGAAATATCTTTAATGCGATGTGGAGGCAATTGAAACAAGATTGTTGGGTAGTAAGCAGCTAAGGTAAGACCACAATTGTGGGCGACAGCAGATTGAGGAATATATTTGTCCCTCGTGCTTCCAAGCAGGAAGAGCGAACCAATGCAATTAAAACTGTGATAATTTATGTTCCGACACTTGTTTTCTTCATTCCTCTGATTTGGTAGAATGAATGGGAACAACTTGTTTTGTGGTATGGGGCAAGCGTCGATCTATTTTTAATACATCGTATAAAACGATGACTCTCATATTACCCCATACATGGATAAGAAGCCTGCGTACCGTTTTTGGCAGCCAAGTGCTTCTCACATTGAGAAGACGTATGACTCCCACAGGGTGACAAAGGTGACAAAATTCTTCCAGGGCTTCGTCAGTGAACAATAGTCTATCTGCTCGTGAAGTTCCAAAGTCAATTGTCAAACCCCTCTTTCTCTTGTCCTTTTCTCGAAGAGGATAAAATCTTTTCGTCACGTATTCCTTAATGGCTTCTATCACAGTCTCAGAATAATTGATGTCCCTCCACCCACCAGGCTGGAGTGAGCAATGCGCCCTAAGCAATGATACTTTTGTGGTTAATTTACCCAATCGTTGGAAGTTTTTATACCCTATTCCACTGGTGACACAAAGGTACTCTAGATTTGGAGTCCTAACGAGCACATTTCTGAGCGTGGTGCATCCCTCCATCTTTAACCAGGTTAGCCTACTCAGGACACAGTCTTCCCTCACGGATATAATGTTTTCGTACTTCCCAAACGTTCGTTTTGTATTCATGATATTTTCAATTGAGTAAACATAGCCCACGCTGTCAAACTCTTCCAAGTGACGAAGAGCAAGGATTCGGTCCGTCTCTGAGAAAGTGAATAACATGTCACTCCTCACACTTTTTATGAAAGGTCCATAACTCGTGAGGAATCTCGAAAACTGATGATCCCACTCTGGCGTGTTTGAGATTGTCGTAGGCCCTGATAACTCTCGTACGAATTGTGTGAAGCCAAAGCTTTGCCACCGAGTTTTTGATTCCATGGCGACGAGGCTTTTCAGTATTTGAAAGGAGTCAATTTTGATGACGATTCGGCATATGCAGGTGGGTCGTTCCACCAGTTCCTTGGTAGTTGAGGAGACCAGTCTCAGATTTAACAGGGACGGAAGGTTGACATGGGTGAGGAGGGTCTCCAATGCCTGTTTAGAATATAAAAATTGAGATGGATATTTAATTACAATTGTGTAGTAATTCGTACCAAATCTGGTAAATCCAACAGATGCATTTTACCCCAGCTCGTTTTGTCAAGACAAAGAAACATAAGTCAGAGCAAAATCCCACTGACTGACTGCTTTCTCTGAAAAGTTTGGACCCAGCCTGAATGAATTAAAAACGCTTTGAACCACTGATTTTATTCTAAGAAATAAAGAGAGAAGTAGTTCAACTGAATCGGAATTAGGTCCGATGAAAAAAAATGTGCTCAGTTAGTTTGACAGAATTAAGGCAACATGAAGCGGGGTCACCACAATAAACTAGATTCGGATTCAGGATATAGGAATTCGCTCGAGTCGTGTGTGTGTGTGGGCAAGGTTATAATCGAATCACGGGAGAAAATGCATTTTTACCCAAGGTCGGTTATACACTGAACAGTCGATAGACACAGTCTCTCAAGTTTTTGGCAACTTTAATTAATCTGAGAGAAATGCGAATTTGGCAAACTCCCAGGACCCAAAGCTATTAGGAAAGAATACCAGCTTTATTTTTTATGAGCGGAGGTGTGAATGTGACTTAGCGCAGATCACTCATTTCTTTCATAACGCTATGGCCTATGCAAATTCGCAAACTTTTCTTGCGGATTTTTGCACAAGCCAAAATTAAGGCTTGTGCAAACTTTTCCTTTAACGTTGAGTATGTTCAATGGCCCATGCGTCTTTTCGCATGGCGTCATCAGCCCACGGCGTACATATTTCCGGCTTCCAGTTCCAATTCAAAAATATTTGAGAGTTTATTGAATTGTGCAGGATACAGAATATACAAACAAAGAAAACAAGGAAGGCTTTTGACCATCATGAAAACATAAAATGTTGAACTCTTGTTTTTGAGCCTTGTTCCATACAAACCATGTAGATTGGATCTTTTAAGTCAACCCTGTATCCTGCCTAAGCTCAATAAATCATTGACATTTTTCCAGAGTTTAGAGTGATTTTAATACTTTTGGGGCATAATGAGATTTTTAATTTTAAAGCATTCTTCTGCAGTGTTGGTGGGTTGAAAAACTCGTTTATCATTCATTTATCTGAAAACTATGAACAATGGACGCAGTGTCATCCAATGATCCTTATACATATATAATTATTTTGTATTTGTGGGTGAAAAAAAACAATCTGCCTGATTTAGATATGTATACTTACTGGAGGTTGATATCCTCCCCTCGCTAATCTCTAAAACCAACATTTCTCCGCCACGGCATGCTAATCACCAGGTCTCCAGGTGATATAAAACAAACCAAATCTTAATAAGATTGCAATTGAGATAATAATACTTTTAAATCCATGTAATCAGTTAACAGATTTCATTGTGAACAATTGACAAACCATTTTCGAGATGGAATTTTATGTCAATTAACCATATTTTAGATTGAAACTGTCGTTGGTTTAAAGATTTTATTACAGAGCTCCCAACGGCTCTTTG
>JAQIWU010000056.1:0-44762 GCA_034696445.1 Isotomiella minor
AGACAGGAGAGGACGCATAGCGGAATGGATTTTATAGAGTGTTGTTTCCAAGTTTCTCTTCTTCCAGACTTCACTTCTGTCATTCTTTCAATCTTGCTTGTTTCTCAACTTTACTCCTGTTAAATGGTGGTAGATGAAGAGGTATTCATGCAATAACGATTTTATTGCATGAATGAGTAAACTAAAAAGTAACGATCAATTCAGATTCTTCGCTAAAAGTGTCGTGATATTCTGACTACCCACTAGTAATTGAGTTGAAGAAAACTGATTGAATCATTAAATGAACGTAACTATTCTGTAATTGTGATGTACTGATGGAAACCACAATTATCATTAACGTAACTTTAATTGTTGAATGCTACTCACTCGTCTAGTTTAATAGAGTTACAAATACTGCTGAGAATCCATAGTTCTCAAGCATACCCAGAGAAGAATGTTTTTTTTCCAATTGGCAAAGCCAAAAGTCTTTTCTTTCATTTTCTGTTAAGAAGACATGAGTTATACAAGAGGTTACTGCATGCATGACTGCATGGATTGAATGAGAAGTTGCGGTGGATGATCACCAGAGCAATATTTTCTGAAAGTTGCTGTTTTTGAGTGACTGAATGATTGAGCGAGAAAGTATCTTTAAAAAGCGAAAGTCTAGTTGAGCTGAAAGTGAAATCTGTCAAAAAAATATAATATTGTGGTCAAAATGGATAAAGGCTACTTTCCCCAATTCCACCGTATTCTCTTTCTTATCCAAGAAACCATTGGGTTGTACAAACCAGTCATTCACTCTTCAGTCACTCAGTCTCTACGGTGAGTAACTGTAAAAGGATATAAAAACGAACATAGCAGGCATTAGCAGCAGTGGGAGCTTTAATCCTTTTGTCAAAATTCTTGGCAACGTTAATCTTCTCTTCTTGTGAATCATTCGAATCTTACCCGTCACTGGAATCGAATCAGAGGGATCCCTTCAAGACATAAAGTCCGTTATATTCCGCGGATATACAAGGGAATACAGTTAGTACCTTTCTCCCTCCCTGCTCCTTCTTCCTTCCTGCTTCAGACTCAGAGGAGGGAGAGACAGAGTTAGTGAACAGAACAAGAGTAAAAGCTAAGCAAGTTGTACAGTGCATCCTTTCTATCTATCTCAGAAGCTCAAGTCTACTCTAACAGCAGTCGGAAACGGAGACAAGTGCGAGTGAATTTGGAGCTAAAGCCACAAAAAAATTTGTATCGATTAGAAGAATAGAATTCTAAGCTGTTGGTTATAACTGTTAACTGTATCTTCTTTCTTTCTTTCGCTTTCCAACGAAAACGGAGAGACAGGCGAGCGCTGCAATTGCCAAACATGATTTCCGTCATAAACAAACCCGGCTCTGTCTCGTCTGTCCCAAGCGAAGTCTTGGCAACCAGTTTGGATTTGTCGATAAGTAATTCCGTATACCATTGCCCTTCCACATGGACACGTACCAATCTAATGACAAATTAGTTACACGATGACCTTACAGTTGCCATGGTCTTATTTGGAGCAACAATAATAAAAAGATATAAGGCTGGGTCTGTTAAAAAAAGGTGTTATGACCATCGCATCCTTACTCCTTATTGTGAAAGCTACGAAAAATCTTGTCACGCTGTAAAACTGATCAGGTGAAAGTCAAAATTTGGCTTTGTAGCTTTAGTATTTGAGCAGTCTTATGACTTTTGGTTAGACAAAAAATTCAAAGAACGATAAAAAAAATCAAAAAAGAATAAACAAACACGAGGAAAAAACAGTCAAAACGAGTAGGTTGATGACTTAAATGTTTAATGGCTTGAGCAATAGAGGGTATGTAAATGCCAGAAGTATATCATCCTTTCACTTTGGATGTACTCTCCCCCCAAAAAATACAGTGCATACAATCTTACTCATAACAACGTTTCACAACGAGAGTTTGCTTTACCTCAGCGTGGAAGAGAAAAGAAAGCAACCGTACAAATCTTACGAGAAGGATGGTGTCAATAAGGATTTTTCTCAACTCCAACCCTCACTCCTTGCTTTCCCTTTTCTTTCCTTCCACGCCCCGGATTACGGTACGATTTTGCTTATCATCTGTCATGTGGTGAAAGCCAAAAACCCTATTCAAAGTGAGTAGTCAAGTGCTCTCTTTCTTAAAACTGTCTACCTAATAGATGCCTTCAGTTGAATGGAACCCTATTCATTTGACTTTTCTTTATGTTCATGCACTGCCTCCTTCACCATAAAGACCCAACAGCTTTTGAATGCATTTCATAATCCCATCAGATCAACACCATCTCACCTTCATCTCTACCTTTCACTTCCAGCCTGGTGTCTGACTCGTTACAAAGGTGTGCCGAAGTGCAACAAATTGCTATTGGTTGTGGACTGAAATAATTAATTTGTTGTTGAATGAAAAATGTCCAAATAAATTCCACAATAAAAAATGGCAGCAGATCTTCATTAATTCATGACAATTCATGACTGTGGCGGTGAGTCAGTCCTGCAATTTAGTTGAAGTAAGGTAGGGTCAATCTCAGTCCGGTGAAAGTGCTGGGTCTAGGAATTTCTGAATGAAGGACCAGCATTCAGAAAACAAAACCAAATAAATCACTTTCCCCATTCTTCTTTTTTTCTTTGTACAAGAAGTGCATGCCATTCAATGTTTTCCTTAGAATTGCATGAGGTGAACTTTTTTTTTACCCAAGTAGCTTATATTGTGCAACCATCAACATAAATATATGAATACCACTCGCCATGTGTGTGTTGTGTGTCCACTTTCTCTTTTTTTCTGTTATCATTTGGTTTTCTCTATTGAATTGATGAGAGCGTGGTTCAAGACCAAAATGACAAAAGAGAAAAGTGTATAGACGACGACACCCTGGGTAAGAGGGTTTAATAGGCAAGAACATCGTTGGCTATTTTTTGTTGAGTCTTTCTCCCTCTCTCTTTCTCCAACCTACCATCAAACCACCCAACCATGCCCATCGCTACCATTCCACCCACTCAACACTTTCTTACCCTCTTGCCAGGCTGGATGGATGTTGTGTATGGAGAATAATACGTGCTGTTGTGCAATACCATAGCTATCCATTTTGTGGCATGAAGAAGGGGAGAAGAGGAGAGCGTCAACAGTGAAAACATCAACTATTGACTGCCAAGCCAACTGAGATATACGTTCGTGGAGAAAGACGCTAAGCAATCTCCACCAAAGTATCATCGCCATCATCATCAGACTTTCTCCACTTTTTCCCTCCTCAAGTCCCAAGAATAAATATTTACTCATCTCATTCTTTCTCACTCACTCCGTCTTTCTCCAATGCATGTGGTTTGGTTTACTGAGACACTGCTCTCTCTTCTGTGAGACATTCGATAAATTATCTTTCCAACTCCCATCATGTATGTATGTACGTGAGTGTGTGTGTGTCTGTGTGCGTATGTATTAGGTGGGCTGGAGTGGAAGGCATACTAAACCAAGCCAAGCTCCCACCGACAAGATTTATAATGAAGTGGGCGAGAAGGAAACATCAAGAGGATGGCTCTTATCCAACGTGACCGTCGTCGTCGTCATCACCACAGACCACAGCAAAGCAAAGTGCGACCTATACCCTCGACTCTCACCTATCAACAACATGGCTCAAGCACCATGTCATATCCCCTGTTGTCTCCTTTAATGGAAGGAATGTGCTCCTGGTCCTGGCTTTGGGTTTTGTGCCGTGGTGACGATGACGATGAGGCCTTTCTCCCTTTGTCAGTCTTTCTCCTCTATCCTCAATCTCGACTCAATTTCTTCCTCCATCTCACTTGACTCACTTGCTTTGCTGGTGGCCTCCGAATGTACTAACCCTCACGATGGCTTTGTAAACTTTATGAATGCACTTTCTCTCTAGTCCTATAGAATAGGTGACAACGCACCACACTCACACACATCCACACACACACACTCTTTGGCACCGCAGTATGACTTCATGTGGTGCATTTGTCACGACAGCCTTGTGCATAGTCTGGTAGGGACTATAGTTTGGACATGCCTTTAAATTTCCGTGCTAGAGGATGGGATCCGTGACATGGTCACAGGTTGCTGGCTGGTAGATAATTGGCCACTCCATCAGCAGGTTGGAATCATTTGATGCAGGTGTTGGCAACACAGGATGCTCAACATCAAATGAGAAAATACTTCAAATGAGACTGGGGAAAGCATAGGCGAGGAGTGAAGGGAAGAGAAGAGAAAAGAAGGAGTCGTTTTGAACATGTCGTCGTCGTCGGAGCAAAGATATGAAGATGATGATGATGATCAGAGCTTATTCACATTCATGAGTGGAGTGCCACTTCACACGACTTTCCCTTTAGTAGATTACTTCATACTTCATTCACTCTCGAAGATAATAGCCACAGGTGTTTTGGTGCTTTCCCCCCATTTGCCACACTTCAAAGATGTTGTCAACCACCCGGGCCATTATTGTCACTGGTGTAATCCGACACAGACGGAGTGGAAAGTGTAGTCAGTCGTCTCGAGTGTTTCTAACTAAATTTGTGTACTATAGAGTTAAAACCTAGGAGGAGATGGGTGGCAACACGTTGTCGCCACCCATTCGTCTACTTCTTCTAATTCTCTGTCCTCTTGTTAAGTAAGTGGTTTTCCCAAGTCCTCTCATTTGTTCTAAACGGCTTTGATATCAATGAACAAATACCGTCTTTGTAGGGAAGGTTAGGTTCACCCAACTCCCACGTCTCTCATCCTCCTATTAATTTGCTGTCATGTTAGATGTTTGAAAGTGTTTCAGACGACAGGGAGGTGAATTTAGTGTGCTTATACTTCGACATTGATTTTTAGAGAGCGGAAGAGTAATTTAGGCTGGTTTAGAGGTAAAACAGGATAAACAGACAGAAGGGCAAATTAAAGTTAGGAAAGAATTAGGCAGGGCGAGGCGAGGGAAGAGAGAGAGCGGAAAGAAAAGCAGTTGATTAATAAGGATCGAATTTAGCTAATGCTCCTGAAGCTGAATCAGAAGACTCTCTTTCCCCTGGGTTCTCTTTCCATTTGCGTTAACTTTGGTTCCATCATTGATTACAGGACGACGAGAGCGGTGCGAAAATCCTCTTGTCCCTTCCATTCATTCGGATTGGTTAGACTCTCTACACTCTGATGAGCTCACTAAGCCATGTTAACTTTCTAAAGTTTAAGTCAACCCAACACCCTTTCCAGCTAAAAGTCCCTCCTCTTCCACATCAATCGATCTTTTTGTTAAATTATTCATACTCCCTCCTATATTATTATAATATAATAATAATCAGGGTTGACTTTGCAACTGCAAACTATATAGCCTTCCATATGAGGGTGAAAGTCAGCAGGTCGACGAGATGACGTATGAAAGAGATCAAGACGTTACATCTGACTGCTTTCACTTCACACAGGAATTGAGGTGAAAACACGCCTTGTCTCATGTCCATCATAAATTTCGACTTTTTAATTTTTCCAGGAATGTTTGAGTGCACCTTGAGGCATCCATTTACTCATAATGTAACGGTGCAAGAATGTGCATGTCTACACATTTGTAGTGAAACGGAGACAACGGCAGTCTCCCTCCTCTATTTTAATTTCATTCATGCAGATAAATCTGGGACTACAGGCAAAACTGTCGGTCATAGTTGGTAAGTATATCCAAACGATAAATACTCAAGACGGCATAGGACAAGGTTTATCATCATCGTTCATCTTGATTGAGGTAGACAAGTATCGCCGAGTGTTTCACCCTCCCTCCTTTGGCATTTAATCATAGTTGCACCACCACGCTTCCAACAGTCAGTCTCCTTCTTCATTTCGTCTTGTCAATAATTTGTAGGGAAAGGGGAGAGGAGAGGGAAGCTGGGGAAAGTGCAGGCTGAAGGAGAGAAAGAAGTAAAATTCCAAAAGTCAGCCTGGTCTCTGGTGTGGTGGAGTGAGTGCAGCAGCAAGGTGCAACGCAACCGGTAGGTAGGTAGGTAGGTATCTTTAAATTGCGTTTTAGGTGAGACAGGCTAAGATGGGGAAAGTTGGTTGGTGTAAAGAAATCTGACTGACGGACCATTCATCCATTCATCCATCCACTTCCAACCGGAATATGTATGAATGAGAAGTAGATAAGGATCTTATTTGCATAGTTGATTGGGAGCAGTTAAGCGTGGCGTAAAAAAGGGAGGCTCTTGCCTCCTGCCTTGAATGGAAGGCATGCATGACTCTAGTCGGCACAACTTTTGGGTGGATGATGACGACGGTAAAGAACAAAACGTGATACGACTCCAACAGTCTGCCGGCCTTCTTTCTTCCAAAGCATAGTGTAACTTTGTGTGGAGAGAGAAAGGAGAAAATGAAACATTTCTCCGCCGACCCCATTGTGTCTACGGTTTTCAGTTTTATTCTCCACGAGATCAATGCCATGGTGTCTTTTAAGGAACTCTGAATCTTAGCCCTGCTGCTATTGCTTGATGCCTATGGTCTGGTCGTGAAGACTTTTTCGATTAATTCAACCTAGTCTCCTCATCTTTTCCTACTTCGTACATCAACCATTCCGATGGAGGAACGGAGGAAAGTTACGGTCAGACAGTGCATATACGCACTGCTACATCTTTCTTCAGCAGACATGCCATATGATAGTAGTTCTTGCACACTTTGAGATATGTGGTCTGGTTTTTCATTGACATTCTGCCTTGCTCAAGCCAGAAAAGTGTTATTCTACACACACAAGTAAAGCTGGCTTTCTCCTGCCCCATTGGCCCTCCTCTTTTTTCTTCTTCATTTCCCTCACCGTTTGATTGAATTCTCAACTCCGTTCCCCAGCAGAATTTTGTAAAACTAAACCAAGAAGGAAGCTCCTCTTCTAAATCCAACCTGTGGCCCATGTACCTAAAATTTGAAAACGAAAAGAATTTCCCCCTTCTTTTCTTTCTCTCCAATTTAATCTCTCCTTTTCTCCCTCTTCTCTTTTTCTCATTCTTTTTGCTCATCTCCTTGAAATTTGACGTTAGGACTCATTTGTTAATGAGATTACTCCAACAGTTTTGAGCTGTCTTATGCCTTATAATAGAAAAATGTCTTTTTAAAAACTTGTTTTTGGTTCTTATAATTTAAATAATATCCACAGAACTGACTGGAAACCTACATGTTTGAAAGAGCCACAATGTAAAGAGACAAACGTTGATTGAAGACAAAGACTATACCTTCAGGCATTTCAAGTGTTGACCACAATGAGTGAAGTACTGAAGGAGAGAAGAAGGAACTATAGCTTCTATTCATCAATTCTCGCTTTATTCGGAGAAATTGATGATTGGAATTGGAGTCGGTTTCATTGTTTTGAGACGCTTTCTGTAGTAATAAAATATCTTAGTTTCTCCCTTGTTGTTATAGATAGACGAATGGGGAACAGAGGAAGCAGGGGGAATAAGATAGTATTTCTACAAATAACGGAAACTCTTTCTGTGCTTTCCCTGCTGCCAAATAAATAAAGTATAATACTCTTTCTCAAAGATACAACAGAAAAGTTGTTAGCCGAGGAGAGTTAACTCTGTTTTTGAATCGCGAGGGCCAGACGTCTTGTGGATGGATGAAGCAAGATAAAATGCTCGAATACTCAAGGAAGAAATAGAAGGATGGAGCTCAACGAAGGAGGATAAGTGCGAAGAGGTTTGATAAAATGAAATGGAATGCCGTTTGTCAGTATTTGGTAGTTACAGCACTTCACAGCCAATCATGGCGTCGTCTTTTCAGGGACTTTGACTCGTTCAATTTCCCATTTCTCATAATTCATTATCAACAGCAGGACTGAACCGGGCTGACAAGAAATAAATACGCACTCGTCTATGCTGGAATTGTATTTTGTAAGCTGCATCATCAATTTAACGCCCTGTCTTCACAAAAATGAAATAGGTATATGTATTAGTGGTGCACGGGTAATGCGTTTGCAACAATGGGTGAAAGTAAACCATGGAAAAAAGGGAAAGCTCTGCCGGCCATCCTCTTCCCCGACACTAATGCACTGTTCTATGTGTCACTTAAATTGTCTGAAGAGGCGTGTGAGCGTAAGGTTGCAAAGAATGCCTGATGGAAATAGCAACGTTTCACTGTGTTTCCTGACCTTTCATCCTCTTTCCTGCGTTCTATCCATTTTCATCTGCACTTCTTTGTAATATCTCCGCTGCAAAGAGTCTGCCTAGTTAAAGTTGAATAAATGTCGGAGTACTCCTTCTCCATGGTTTGATGTTAGCAGAAAGAAGTGAGGGACCGTGAAATATTGCTAATGATAACTTGCAAATGTAGTACTGAGGCTATTCAGAGAACCATATCCGTGCTACATCTCAACTAATTTAAGCACTACAGCACAAGCCGTAGCCATATTTCTCGTTTTTCTTCGGATTATTAACAAAGCACCACTCAATCTAATTCTGCAAAGGAACTCAATGCTGTCACCTCTGAATCATGTCAAATCATAGCCGTTAGTGAGGAATGTTTACTACAGATTGGATACTGTTCTTGGACAAAGGTAGCACCCAACCCCGGTCTAATTGTAAGTGTTGGGTGAGATACTAACATTTCCAATTAGAAGGAGTAACGTTACCGTGAAACGTGATGGGAAATTGTTTAAGCTTAAGCTTTGTGCATCAAAAGGTATTTTTAGAATAAGATCCACCAACCACTGCACTGTGAAAACTATAGTCAGAAGAAAGAAAGGAGGAATGAGAAGAAGGGAGGAAGAGTGAGGAAACCTGGATAAATGAAGGAATGAATAAATAAATGAAGAAGAAGAAAATGATGATGGTAGGCATGCTATGGAGAAAGGAAGTGGGTTTGTTTCAAGCAAGTGGATAAAGGAAGAGGAGAAAGAGTGATGATAGATCCTTTCTTTTCACTATCATTAATATCTATCAAATGGTCCACAAGGAAACCAACACTTTCTCTTTGATACACTTTCACAAGAATTATGGCATAATCACATCTTACTTATTGTCATTACCTTATTACTTCTTCTACCCCTAAATCATTTACATTCCAACTCCATAGGATTCCTTCACATTCACTCTTGTGTCAATCACATCGTTTTTCCTTTGCGATAGACACCCTTTGCAACGACAAAAGACAAAAATTTCAAACTTTTCAATAATGATTTGACAGAATTTCGCCATTAGTCATGCAAACAAACAACTTTTCATTTCGGTGGTATTCCTTACATTCTCATGGTTGCGTTTGCTGTAATGTAAAAAGGGGGCACTTATACTAGTTGGTTGACTTCCATTACATCGGTGCATCACCCCATCTCAAAACCAATGTCCATGGAGAGAGGTTGGCCTGGTCTTTTATGGGGTTGGAGGAAGAAGAGTGCGAAAAGCTGATAATACGAAAGGGATGATAAATATCAAGTGTGATTTTTATGCTTTCTCGACCAAGTCGTTTATTTAACGAGAAGCGCAATGGATTTTCTTCTCCACGTAGGACATGCTGATAAAATTACGACCAAAAGACAACATTGTATCTATGAAGGCCATGTTGAGGGAAGAAGAAGAAGAAGATGGAAAGCAGCAACAAGAAAAAAAAGTAGGAAAGGAAGAAGAAGGAAAGGGGGAGGTGAAATAGTGCTCTAGACACTTTCAAAGAGAAAGACAATGTATGTACAAAAGTGGAAGGAGTGAGTGGTGCTGTTTTATGAAGAAGTGTGTACGTGTGTATTGGTAGGCAAGCGAATCCTTTTACCCACCACCATCATCATCGTATCATCATGGCATGGCAAAAAGTAAAGACCACTTGTACTCTACTTATACTTGCCACAGGCCGTGTTTCGTTCGTGTGTTCCATTGGAAAAAGCATTTCCTCCCTAATGGATGCCCTGAATTATTGTTCTTGGATTTTCATTAGCAAATGAGAGGAAACAAAGTAAATATGGAATACACTGTGCTAACGCCCTGCCACGATTAAACTTTCTCCCTCATCGCATCATCATCATCCACCACCAACAACAACACCACCACTACCATTGCCATCACTATTAAGAGTCAGCGTACTAACTAATCCACCAACCCACCACAAATTCGTATCCTACATACGTCTTGTCTTGCCCTCCCTCAGCACCATGGACTCGTATTTATGCCCACGCACCACACTCGCATATTATTCTTCTCACATCATCAACGTTCGCGTTACCTGCTGCATTAGTGCAGCAGGCTACAATTACTATAGGACAATAGCCTCTCATAATTGAGTACATTTACCTCCTTGTATACCAACTACATCAAAAAACTTATATTTCTGATCTCATTTAAGGCCAATGTTTCCAACGGGAAGAGAAAAAGTCTCTCCCTTCCTGCTGTAACCACTTACTGCAAAAACAAACTTTCTCCTGCTCATTATCAATTATTCAGATGGGTGCCCTACCAAAGTCAAACCAACTCACCGCCCGACCAGGATGGACCTTCGGAGTACTCGTAGAACAACAAGTTACACCTGAAGTATATGAGATGACGTACAATCAACAAAATAAAAAGACAGCTTTTAAATTTTAGTTATACAAAGCGAGATTCTCCACTTCCCCTGTACTTGTACTACCCAATTGCAACTGTAGGATTGTGTGCACTGCAGAAAATACTTCAGCACTATCCTCTCCTCAAGTCCCAAGGTCCCTCATTACCCAAAAAAAAGTTGAATGTCATAAGGCAACTTAGGTATGTTCAAAAAACAACAAGACTTGGGATGAAAGTGCACAAAGCAATACGTAGTGCTGTGTAGTGTGTAATACTTAAAAATAACTATCTCTGTTTGCAGCAGAAATTTGCAAGAGTTAAGACCGTTTTCTTGTAGCCATTAGATAGTAAAGTAAAGACATTCTTTGGCTCCCTTTTTCCTAGCACACATTCATACACAATTTCTTACTTATTCCCTCTCATCTACATTCATAGACCTTTGGGGACAAATAAAATAACGTTGAAAGCAAATGTATTTTTCTGTTACTGCTGCTCCTCTTTCTCGTTTTCCATCCTCGCTTTCTTCTTCTTCTTCCCCTTTTTACTCAATCCCCACTTCCCTTGCTTGCTTTCTTTATGTATGTATGAAAACTGTGGAAATTTAATAAAGTTGCGTTGGCATAGGATCAAAGGTAAGTGAGACGATGTTTACGTTTATACTATCAATCCCATCACTTACTCCATTATTAAGTTAGTTAGCTTGAGTAAACCTACAAAATTGTGTTTCAAAAAATCACCTATGTACGTAAGGTAATGGAAGTTTGCTGCTGTACGTGAGGAACAACACAGTGTGCAATGTTGATAGCCAAACAAGACCGTTTTATTACGCAAATGCACGCTTTCTTTTTTTACTTTTTTTACTAACCTTTAAACATACCATGCCATTCGCATGGGTTGCTAAATTAGGAAGTGATGGCATGAGATTAGGCACAGTGAATGGAATGAAAAGCATCTTTTTTCCTCTTCTTTTCTCCAGGGTTGTAGCCAGGACGATGCACTGCTTTATTTACAGGTTACTTTCTCCTCCTTAAGTTCTCTTTGCTTCTTTTAACACGTCATAACTTTCCATTTCACACTCGATTTTGCTTATTATCTCCAACAAGTTTCCGTACCGTCCGTCAACAACACCATAGCATGTTTCCCTCGTCAGTCACTTGCACAAACTTATTTTTAATAATTTCACGCGAGTTTTAAAAACACTTGAGGTCGATGAGATTCGTTGAGGGCACCGGAATCCGCTCAGTTAGAATGTGTTCTGTAGATGAAGAAGAGAGTTTTCTGTAGTTTGCTTTGCTGCCTTCCACATGAAAATTTAACAAGTTGTGGCACAAAACTTGTTGTGCATGTATTCGTGTGTGTGTGTGTGTGTACTTGTTGGTTGAGATGATCAAAGGGAGTCCAACCGTCAGTTCATCCAGTTTTAGTAAATAAAGTCGGATATAGAGTCTTTCTCAACTCGCATGATTTACTTAAACTGGCTGCTTGTACATAACATTTGATAAATAGTTTTCTGAACTCGTTCACCTCTTTCAGTTTCAATTTATACGTGACATTCTTCTTGCTACGTTACAACTGCAGGGGACGGACGTAATAGTGAAATTATTTTTGGTAATCGTCCATGGTTTTGGCACGCACACGTCGGTTGATGGACAGCACAGTTTTAACTTATGATTGAAACTTTAACTTACTTTAGTTTACTTTAGTTTTTGAAACTTTACAAAGTGTTAATTAGTTAATGAAGCTTTTAAAATTTGTAAAAATATCTTTGAGAATGTTTTGGTGAGGGTTTGGTACAAATTTAGAGGCTATAATATCCTTTAAAATAGTGTTTTTTAATTTTGTGTAAAAAATATCTATGTTGTTTTGTATAGAAGTGACAAATTGTATGTAAAAACTGGAACCGTTCGCGCCTGCCGTATTTAACAAAAATAATTACACTATGCGGAAAAAATCGCATCAACTTTCACCTTGAGAATAACTTTCTCCTGTGAGTGCGGCAGAAAAAGGGATCACGTTAACACGACACAGAATTCGAGACAAGAGCCGCGGCTGAGAGACGTATAATATAAACAGCACATGCTCCACCAGCTATCTAAGGAAAGAGTTAAGCCATTTTCTCCACACTGAATTCATGGGAGGCAGAGACACACATCTTAGCTAACCCCAAGTATTTCAAGTGACTGACTGACGCTTTTCCCTTTTGCTTTACGCACTCCTCCCAATCACCAAATTCAGACGTAACAACATCTGGATGTAAATTAACTTCACTTTGCACCCCACGCGTCCCTTTGAACCTAACTAATCTGCCGGTAGTTTATTACTTAATGGAAATGAAATTCATTTGCCTTTCTCCATGTTCCTTCCGTCTTTCCTTCCTCACTACTGCTTTTGCTTCTGCCCCGTCACATCACCTCGTGTTCACTTTGTTGCGTTGAAACCTAAAGGGGAAAATAAACCTTTTCAATGTGGCAGTGGTGGCTGCACTTTCTCTCTTTCCCTGTCTCACCACAAGCAAATTCGCCCGTTCACACAACAGCCAATCTTTCCACTTTGGTAGAACACGTTCGCATTCTACACAGATAAGTTCATCGAATCATTGTTGTGGCAAGTCAGTTTTCCCATTATTAGTGCCTTCAGCTTCATCCCTCGCTTGCTGTTGCTTTTCTTTCCTTCATGATGGGCACCTTCCTTCAGGAACTCCAGCTCTGCTTTGATGGCTCATACGTGTGTTACCCTTCATCAGTTTATTCTGTTGGGCACGGCACCAGAACCGACTATCCTTGTTTGGTATGAGTTATATTTTCCACAGAGTTTATGTTTCTATCCTAAAGGCAATGGGATTTCATCATCAAGCGTGTTGTTTTCTTTCAATCTTGATGATAAACTTTCATTCCCTTTAATTAATAAGTGTGAGAAAATTGTTGCCCCGTAAGTGTGTAGTAAAAGTAAAAGGAAGAATGGCCAAGAACATAAAACTAGATTTATGACGATGACTATAGTGACTACGGGAACACACGTGCATACACACACCAGCCTTAACCCATTCGAAAAGGTGGCATGGCTAATCATAAAGCGACATTCTAAAAAGTTTACGACGTTTTGACGACATCATTACAACAGATTAGAAAGAGAAGCAAAGATAAAGAGAGGAAATGACGAGCTCCCATGCTGCTCATTATACGTTTCATGGACCCCTTCTATCTCTCAATTTCTCAATAATGAGATATAATCGATCTGACTTGGTGAAAGGTTGAACTCAGGCTGTCTTTCATCAGCTACAACAGGTTATTGAGAAGCATACGTATCAGGCATGCCACCACGCCGTAACCAAAACACCCGACTGATTATAGTTTTCACGATACACACAGAAATGTCCATAACTGGTATGACTGGAACAATGTTCAGTTCTGAGTTTGGTGGTCAGATTTAGAGTTCGTTCATCAAAAGAAAGAAAGAGGGAAGGAAGAGTGGCTGGCAAAGAGTTAAAGTTCCAGAAATAAGAATAACAGCATGCTGAGTTTGTATTTCATTCCTCACCATAAAATATTTTAGTGGAAGTTGTACGCGGACTCCCCATTACGTCTTAATGCAGGGTAGTTCTTTTTGCTCTCTCCTCCAGTCTCTCTCCACTTTCTCCTTTTCCTTGGTTAATGTCTCCTGTTTCTGTTCTGTTCTGTTGCTGCTGCTGCTTGCTGGTGGTTGGAAAACCGAGATGGTAGATTTCATTGGCAGTGGCATGGCATGTTGGTCGGACACCCTGAGTAGAGTGACTAAGAGTGAAGAAAATGGGTTCAACTTTTAAGCTCGCAATGTTTGAGCTGTGATCATAGTAGTAGAGGGAGCATAAGTTGTATACTTTGAGAGGGCAGACAAGAGTATTTTTGGTAATAAATATATAACCGCTGGTGCTCATAAAATGACGAAAGAACGAGGTTCCAATGGAAGGAAGCAGTTGTTGTAAAGAGAATAAGACGAAGAAAGAGAGAGTTTCAGATTGATACAACCACACCACGGCCACAGTAGTCAACCGACAATCCAAACTCTGCTGCAGTTCTTCCTCTCATTTTCTCTCTTCCTTGTTTCTTTCTCCAACTACTTTTCCTCTACATAAAGTTCTAATCTGCCTCCCCCACCATTACTTTTTTCCATGAATAAGAGAGAGAGAGAGAGAGAGTGGGATTCGTACCAGCATCACTTTTAGATAGTCCTCTCTCTTTGCTAACTCTCATGTACTCAAATCCTTCTTCATCCGACTGCTACAGTGCCTGTTACTGTGCCGTAGTATCATTTTGTTGCAAGGAGACATTCAGTACGGACCGACTCTTCACTGTTGAATGGCTGGAGGAATCCTAAAAATCCTCGGTTTAATTTAATTTAATCAACAAAAATAGTTTTCCCACACTAAACTTTCATCGTTAACTTCAACCATGCTTTCTTTCTCTTTAAACTCTCTCTCTCCCTCTCTCTCTCTACAAGTGAAAGCAAATGTTGAGTAAGCCGGATCTTTCTTTGCGTTTGGTGACCACCAAAGAATATTTCCGCACCTTTACATCCTCTGTTTCGGTTGTGCTTCCCATCCCTCCCCTCCTCTTTCATTTTCTGGCCTTAGGGAGACTAAGTATTTGTGCAACAGAAAATAAATCAAACAAATAAACCAACCAGGTATGAATGAGCAAATGAAAAGAACATGAACTGAGTGGAGAGTATGAAGATGGAGATACAAACTAAAGTAGTACAATCTGTCGTTGTATTCATCTTTCTCAGGTAATATTCTGGATGGTCTGTTCAACAACCATTGGGGAAACTCTTGCAAAATCATTAAAAAATACACTCCCTTCCTTGTAACAGCACAGCATGTCATACAGCGATGATGCCATAATCACATTCTAATTTAATTAGATTAAGTACCCTCATCCAGTTCTTTCAGACCCCATTAAATAAGGCTAGTAATTTGCTTTCTCCTTCACCTCAACCATGCGTTTCTTTTCCTTCTAATGATAATGAATAAAATCCTGATATGAACGAAATACACAGCCTTTCGCCAAAAAGCTAGCCTAAAAATGATGATGAACTTTAAAGAATTCGCAGTGGATTGAATTGCAAGACAGCAACTAGTCACTGCCGGGCATACAAGTCAGAAAAGGAAACAACAGCCATCAAGAATGAACTATAAAGAATTGAAAAGCCTTGGGCAAGTCGTCATTCACAAATATAGGTGGGGATGAGAACAGAGAAAGCCGAATGGGATGGAGGAAGCGGAAGGAATAGAGGAGAAGAAAAGGGATAAGAAGGGTATGAGAAGGGATGTACTTAGTTCATGAGATGGGTGCCAAGGAGAAAGTCAATCCTTTGCGTAACCAAACCAACAGCTATTCTTTTCTTCATAAGATACCAACAAAATGTATCACATCCCATCACACCACTGCTAATACCTGCACCACTTTCGCTAACCAAGTCAAGTCTGTGTGTATAACAGCAGCAGTGGTAGTAGTGCTTGCTTTTACTACCTTTCCTTGTTGCCTTACTTCACATTAGTTTAGTTTACTTGCTTGCTTACATTCTCTCTTTCTTTGCTTTGTATTCCAAGACATGATCTCCATTCTCTTCTTTCACTTCTTTCTATGCTTGCCCTGGAAAGCAAATAAAATTTACTCACCGCACAACATAACAAGATCACCAACCATGGTGTATCCTTCTTTTACTCACAGTTGGTCGAAGCCCATCTCAATTTGAACATTATGCACATGCACTGAAGCCAAAATCAGACCAAGCTATCATGCATTATAAAGAAAGTGTGCATGATGTGCATTCGCATTCTATCTGCTCAGCAACAGAGGCACACGCAACAAAGGCACATGCAACAAAGGCCTCAGCAACACAGAACCAGCATCCTGAACCAATGTGAGAGAGGGAGAAAGTAGATAATCTGCACTTCTGCAGTTTTCAATCAGTTTTGCAGGTACCACTTTCACCATTGCACCATTTTTTTGATTACAAGATGAGAAAAGTCTTGATGGTTGCAAGACACTCTTAGATTGAATCGTGCAAAAGAAGTGTGTAAATAGCGGAGGTTCTTCCTAGCAGGTAATGTGTGAATGTGGGCAAAAATTAGCTTCTCTTCCAAGCTCTAACATGGAATGTGCCAAATCAAAGGGCATCGTAAACGCAGAAAACGTGTCCAATTTTTTTATTAAGACAAACAGCAATAGCAGCAGCCAAACTGAAGAGAATGGAAACGAAAACCTTTTTTCTTACTAAGAAAAATAGACCTGGCTTGTTTCTTGTAAACTGGTCCCACTTCTATCGTCCTTTTCCAACCAACCACATATCTAAATGCATTGTGTCTTGATTCTTGGCTCAAAATTAAATTAAACTCTACTTATTTCTCGTTAGGTCTGACTGCATGATTTGTTCAATGTGCAAACAAAAAGTAGGCAATAGACCGAAAACAGAACGACTTCCAACCACATGCCTATGGACAAAAATTGCAGACAGCAAGTGTGTACTCTGGCCAAATAAAACCATAGCCAAAGAGGCCTGACTTAGGTGTTGCCTGGGAAAGCGTTAGCCATCTAAAGCCACATATCCATTCGCATCGTCCTGTGGCTTATTTTGCCCTATCAATATCAATGAGGGTTGCATGGAAGGAAACTTTGTGTGTGAGAGAGAGAGGAACAGAGGATGGAAAGTGGATGAGGATGAAGGCGATTGTAGGTAAATTTGACGGAATTGCTTTCACTTTCCCCTTCCACTTGCTGCCTTCTAAATAATCATTTCTTCAGCCAAGAAAGTATAGTGGGAAGAAATGGAGACATAGGAGAGAAAAGTAGAGAAGATTACCCTTAGTAATGAGCGAATGTCTCCTGGGGACCATGAAATCTATTAAGTCCCTTCGCATCGGTGTCATTCTTATCTACTTCACCTTCGTTTCGTAACACTCTTCTTCGACTTTAACAGCAGGATAATCAATTTCCTATCCAATATTCTTGCTGCCTCATTAAATTGAAAACATGGTACATATTAATAATCCACAAAATTTATCCCTGCACTTAAATGAAATGCTCAAGTCGGGGAATTAGCTGAACTGTTAGAAGTTCCACTAAATTATGCATGCCAAACTAAATCAAAGGTAATTAGTCCTTAGCTGTCAAAATGTTCAAACCTTCATACTTTTCTACAGAGATGAATTGATCGATAATTATTAATCCTTGTTAAGTTAATTAAAGAAGAGTACAGAGTTAAATAAAATTATCGAGCCTGATCTCATCTCACAGACATGGTCGTGATGGAAAAAGAGGCATGTCATACATTGGATAGAAATGTTTCGGCGAGAGGATGAGTCAACTGACTTCTCTCGCCTTCACTTTGTGAAATCAATTAGAAGAGAAAGAGTGAAGGAGAGGTAGGTAGGCTAGGCATAGGCAGGCACGACAGTGTATATACTTTCTCTCAGGAAGCCAGACTCTGACAAAGGACAGGGAGCATACGGGCGTTGTCCTACCTGCCATGTCAGTTAAAATTATGAGGGAATGAAAGTAATTCATTGTGTGTGTGTAGGTGAACCTGAAAGAGGCAGAGAGACAGTTGCATCGTGTTCTGGTAAAATTATTGGTGGACTGACCGCAAGGACTAATGATTATAACCACAGCAGATTAACGTTGTCAGGGAACAAAATTATTGGCAATTAGGTTGACGGTACCATGGCGCGTATATCACTCACGGCTTCCATCCAGTCCCCCTTTTCCCACTAATACCATCAATCTCACAGTCTCGTATATCCAATCCAGGTCCTCTTCCACCATTAAATGCATTACCGATGCCCAACGAAATGGAGCAATGGGATGAGCAATTTTGTTACACGTACACATTTTGGCTTTGGATGTCCTCGGATCGGATCATGTTACAAAGAATGATAGTATGTGTGAAGGAAGTAGCTAAAGAGAAAGAGACACATACACATGCGGCAGTGGACAAAAGTGCATTTAGAACGACTGTGAGCTAATAACACTGCCAACTCCAGGGGAAAGTACACAAATGAGTGAGAGTAAGTTCACTCATCCATTCTTTCAGATAATAGATCCCAACGAACTGCTTTTGATAGTTGGATATGCGGGTGTGTGTATACCTCCGTCGTCCTCGGCTAATTTATGGAAAACGGGTAGAGATGTTGACTCCCGGTCGGTTCACCTGGAGAGTCTGTGTGTTATCTCGTAATACATATACCTATGCGTCATGAGCTCCATCGACATTGGAGGCTTAGAACAGCAATTCTAGCTTTGTTTATTAATCTCCCACGGTTTACTTGCAATTAATCTTTCGGCGCATGAGTTCAATTTATGCAAGTTGCTTATCACGCTATTTTATCATCAAACTAAGAACGACCCGTCAGCCAATTTAGAAAAATGGTACAAACGACGGATGGGGAATATGAGACAGCAAACGTTGTAACTGTGGATGAGGGAAGGTTTGCTAAATTTGCAAATGTTTGGGTGGACTTTGAATCCTGCACATGGTAAGAGGACGCGGCCATCTGCCTTCGGAAAGGGAGTGAAGGTACAACTTATCTGTACAAAGAAAGTCTTAGACTTTATGGTTGACCTGGACCAAGTGCAGGAGGTAGGAAGGAGGGGACGAATATGTACATGAATGGCCACTACATTTGGAAGCAGGTAATTTTGGGTAAAAGTCCACATTGGAGGGGCGCTTTTATTCCCCATTCTTCAAGATGTCTTCATAAATCCATCGAACTCGAAGCACCACCGACAAAGAGACCATTACATTGAGCCATTCGCTTATTTCCGACCGTCGTTTGTTTTCGATCATGTTGGGTTTGGAAGGGAGCTTGCGGGTGTGGGTCGAATGAAAACAGCCTCATATAACACTAATCACTGTACACCGACTTCACTTTAAAAACCAACAAATATCCTAACCCACCTTCAATTCTTTCGTCTTTCTCCACAAGAAATAAAGAATCACCCCATTCCTTTGCTTCACCTTCGACTTTCCACATTCTTTCTCTTCTTTTTTATGCCTCTCTCTCCTCTAATGCTTCCTCACTCGGTTCTCACGGTGAGGTTAAGCCGGTATTGAAAAATTGGATGAGATTTGTGAAGCAGGACCACCTTTTCTATTTCCTCTCTATTTGTACATCTATCCTGGTTTCCTCAGGTCTGGATTACCTACCTCCATACATGGCCTCGCTCACTTAACTTCCGTAACTTGCTTTCTCTTCCTCGTCCATTGTTGGTGCTGTCCTTTCTTTTCACAACACACCTCTTGCTCCTGGCCATTACATCAATTCTTTAAATCCAATACCTCCATTGACCAAAATTGGTTCTGAAAAGCGACGGATCATTTTATGGTGAAAGCCATAAACGAAGAGGAATGAACCTTTTTTTTCTTTGCTCAAGACTTTGGTAATCAGTCTAAGTGCAGCACGTGTATTTTGAAAGACGATGTTTAATTTGAGATAGACACAAAAAATATAAAAATCTCTTCGTTTGATCAAAGTCTTTAGCTGAGCTTTGTTCAGTTCAATTCTGCTGGATGAACCGAAGGGGCTTAAAACTAAATTGATGCTTTTCCTTTTAATGCTTAGAGGTTAAAGTATCCTTTATTCGCTCGAACAAGTAAACTAAATCCACCTCAAGTACGTCATGTCAAAAGGGCAGTTCCAAAATAAGGAGATGGACACGTCACTAGGAATTGAACAATAAATTGTTAAGTGCCATTTGTGAAGATTTACTTGCTACTTCAATCTAAACAAAACACAATTTCCCAAAGGGACCGAAAAGTACACATTTGATCAATCGAATCACTCTGCCAGAGTTATTTGGATGACTCTGATGGAAGACTCATTTATGCCAATAAATTGAATTTGATGACTAACTTTCCACCTTCACTTTCTTGAATTTCTCAGCCCTGTTGAATTTGCCAATGTCTCACTCTATCATACAATTGTTCTATAAATATGGCACTACTGTGAGGCTGTTGGTCCCTTCGCATAAACAAGTCATTTGCAGGAACAGGAAACACAAAGCAATAACTTATTTTTCTTTTCACTAAAACTCGGTATCATATTGACACGGTGAAAGCGTTTATGCGTGAGGAATTTCTGGCGCATTAAAAAATAAGTGGAGTAACAGACAAATGTCGTAATTTTTTATTATTTATTTATTGGGCTCTGCTTTGGCTATCATTCATTTTATTGAAAGCAGTTTTGAAAGGTTGAGGAAAGGAGGAGGAGGGTAACGAGGTTGCAAATGAGGCCAATAATGGGTTTGATAGAAGGGAAGTTCAGATAAAAGAAAGACGTGGTTTGATGATGATGGGTGCTAAACTATCCTAAAACAGAATAAAAAGGCACTTTCACTCAGACAGGCAGAGCTCGAGAAAATAATGAATTAAAGCTCTTTTGCCCTTTTTAGTACTCAGCACGGGTGGAGGAGCAGAGAAAGGAGCGTTTATAGGCATGACAATGAAAAGTTGAAGTAAAAGGTGGAGAGTGATCATCACGATCACGGTTTATAAGGTTAGAGATGACTCGTAATATCACCACCACCACCTTCTTTCCTGTTAAAGCATTACACTGCCATGATTTATCATGTGTCAACTTAACAATACACTCAAGTTTTAACAAATGACCTACGTGTTGTTTGCTACACGGAGCATGAACACATTTTCTTAGGCTAATATGCCAAAATCCCAGTCAGCGTCAAAAACTTTTTTGGAGAAATCAATAAACCAAAGCTAAACTAAAGGACAAAAGCTCTCCTCAACAACCCCTATCTGTCTTCCCAAACTGTGCATTCACAACTCCAGGAAAGGGAAGAGTGACAATAATGTCGTGATGATACTCCTCAATTTCACTTTTCCCTTTTCCTCTCGCAGTCAAGTAAAAGTATTTATTTATTCTGTGCTGTTTGAGTCCCAGTTGACTCCTCGCTAAATTAATCAATGGATATGGCACTCCTCCACACAACAACACATGCCACCCCCATAACCAAGGCAAGGAAAATTTTAGTTAGTTGTATTTTAGTTGTAAACTACAAACAAAGTTTAAACCAAAGTTTACAAGAATGTAAACAATTGAGCGTAGTAAAACAAAGCATATAACCGGAGAACTGAACTCTAAACCTAAACCTCCTCACACACTGTAGAAAGGCAAGGCAGGTCCAACCACACACTTGCTCTCCAGTGATTCATAAATTCAGTCTAATGAAATGCTCCGAAATGAATATTAAGTAGTTCAGATAATTGTAATTGATGGGAGCCTCATGTTTATTTTGCACAAATCCAAATAACCCACGTTGATGCACTGTGAGAAGGACTTTTGAGCCTTATTTATTGGGTTTTATTGTGTTTTAAGAATGAGTGAAATGAATGAGGAACACAGGTTGGGGGGACGAGTCAATAGGTGGAAAGAATAAAATGATGATCCACGCAGTCTATAAAAAAAATGCTTCTCTCAAGGCATCATTAGTGGGGTGTAAGCAAGGAGCAGGAATCTGTCTTGATATGATATAACTTTCTCAATCTCAGCACCATTTCCTTGAAACATCAAGTCGTGTGGGGCCCCAAACGTTGCCGTGGAGAGAGAAAAAGGAAAGTGGACATTTACCCACACACACACACAAAAGTTTTGAGCATATGGTGGTGGGGAAAGCTGTAATCATAAAGTTTTGATGAGACATTGAGTCCGAGCCATGTTATTATTTCCGACAAGGATGGAGGAAGACAGAAGAGGAGCAGTGGTGTAGTGCCAAGTTAGTCTTCGGGTCAGTAAAAGTTGTTAGTTTGGTGTCATGCAAGCTACAAAGTCGTAAGTGACCACCATCAGTGTTCCCTCATCCCAGCCGGTGCCACATCTGCTCCTTATCTTTTTGACGGGGCCGGAAGATCAGTTCTTCTATTATCATCCAACTTGATTCGGATTATTTTCCACGACTCCCTCCCTCACACAATGTTACGGGTTGCCAAGCCGTGTTATGACATGACATATCGTATCGTATCTCCCTTCCAGTCGTCACCATTTAGCCAAAGATTAGTCAAAATTGCTCTGCCTCCTCCTTCCCTCTGCAGTTCCCTTCACATGTTCCCAGTCAGTGAGTGTGGTGTCAGCCGGAATAACGTTTTACTTCTGCTGGACTTGTGCTTCAAGTCGACAAGCTGGGAGTTTGATAATAACGTCATTATGAGAAAGCATATAGCTGGTCCCAAATGGAGAGTTTTACTGAAGGGAAGAAGATGAAATGGGGGGACGTCAGTTGCCGACATACATGTATGCATAGATGGGTATTTTAAGAAGGTGCACACTACCCCTGCTTACCATTCACATAAAAATGTAGGAGAGTTAAATGACAGAATTTACGATACTAGGAAAAGTCTGCACGGGAATAAAAGCCCTCATATCAGACACATTAGGAAGAGGAAAGAGCTGTCCAGCAACGTCTCTTTTATCTTGATGTTGGACTATAAATATTTCACAATCACTGCCTCTCTAAACCCGTTCTTCCATGTGAGAGCAAAGCCAGTGGGGTTGCATGCAATAATGGTGTAGTGGGGTGTCTCTCCTCCGTGGGCAAAGAGAGGAGGGAATTCTCAAGTTCAGAGGTTGTCCAATTCCCAGCTCAAATCTGAGAAATATGTTGAGCCAATGGAGGCAGGCAAGGCAAAGTAACTCCATCCGCAGAAGGGAAAAGGCACAAAGGCATCACATCACATCGTATAGCTTTCCAACTCCCTCACACTTTCCCTCTCTCTCTCTCTCTCCTCATGATGTTGATACAAGGAGGCAAAAGACGAATTGAACAAGGGTAGTAAAGATATCCATTTGAGGCAATAAAAAGACAAAAAATCCAAGCAGTGAAGGAAAAGACGAGTGCTTGACAACCGAGTTTGCAAACTACAAATGTGAGAGCTGTGAATAAATTTGCCCATTTTCTTGACTCCGTCGTCCCATTCTGTCTTCCAGCAGATCGTGGGGAAATCAGACTTTCTCCATTTCAAAGAATGTAACTTTCTTTGTATGCCACTTGAATAACAAAGCACACATTACGCATTACTCAATCTACTTAAAGGGCTCCCTTCCCTCCTCGTCCTCACCCCACTCTGCACTCCCAACATCCTTCCATCATCACACACACAAGGAACAAACCTTTCTCTCCTTTCTCTTATTATTATACACAACTCTTTCCCACTTCATGTTATCATCATCATCATGAATGAAGAAAGCATATCAACTTTGATCTTTTCTATCTCCTTTCCTCCTCTCTTTCCTCCTTTCTTTCTCTATCATCTCTCCACTCGTTCAACCTGAACAATCATATTATTACCATTATGACTACTGTTGTTATCCAAATGCATAGCAATAACCCACCAGCTCTCATCCTGCTTACACATGAGCCCCCATTTGTCTCTTTTCAAATGCTTCACGTATTGACTATCTGCTCAACAAAAGCTAAAACTTTGGGGAAAAAGCCTTCTCGATTGTTACTGACTGATCAAGGCCTGATTTTAGAAGGGTTGATGCAAATCAGTGAAGGATAATGCAGCAGGACTTATTGGCTTCATTGGGTTGCTATTTTAGCTTCCTACGGTTGTTCGTCTGACTAAACTGAAAGGAAGTAAAAAAGTAAGACGACTTCTTTCCTCGGTGGTGGTGGAGCAGAGGAGGAAGTAAAAGTAACTGGAGAGAGAGTGAGTGGAGGCAATTCAGTGCGAAGAAAATATACAAAAAGGTTGGGAAAGGCGAGGAAATGGTGGGAAATACATCATCATGCAAACGACATGTGCTCCCACCCTCAGCAGTCTCCTCTCTCTCTGAGTGAGTGCCTTCTTCTCTTTGAAAAACATTGGGATGCATAAAGTCATATTTCACCAGAGGCGCACTACTCATGAAGAAGAAGAGGAGAAAGTAGACTTGGTTCTTGGTGTCTTCCCCCCTTTGCTTCTTCTTTTTCTTCTTCCTCCTCATTCAAGGTTTAGTGGAGGAGAAAAGAGTAGGAAGGAATAACAGAAGAGGAAGAAGAAGAAGAGGAATGTTTCAACTGCACCACCACCACCGGACCTCCGCCACTTGCCATCCTCTTTCACCAACTTTCTTTGGTGTGGAATATATGCATGCATCGAGAGGGAAGAGAGAAAGGCTCTCTCGTGTGAATTGGAGAGAGGGTTTAGTCATAACGGGAAGAGCCGCAACTTCATTTCTTATAAATTGCATGTGAGCTTCATTCGATGTCTCTTGCTGAGACCCCTGAGAGAGAAATATACATAGGACCATTACAAAAAGGAATAAAAGTGCTTTCACTTTCCACCACCCGAGTCATTTTCAATATTGGTCTTTAATAAGAAAACTTGTGCCGCCTGGTTTTATCTCCTATTCAATACATTCACGCTTTATCACAGCCCACAAAACTGTCATTCCCGGATATTGCATGTTCCCTCCTTCTCATTTCCCTGTCGCGTCTATTGCATAATTTACAAAACCTATCACTTCTAAATAGAACGAGACTCACAGGATGAACAAGTGTGAAGTGAGACTTGTTTCTTTCCTCTTCCTTCTCCGTTTCTTTGTCTGTTCCTCGTCTTTCTCTACATCCCTTCTTCCCAAGCACATAGAGGCTTCCACTCACAATCGCAACAGAGAAACCACGTTTCCACATCATCAGGAGAAAGTAAAGTTGAGCAGACAAGAAGTGGCTTCTCTTCACTGATACCCCTCTCAACTTTGTTATTGTTTCGGCCCATTCATGTGGCAGAGATAATAAAGCATGCTCACACACTCCTTCAAAAGAGAAAATACAACATGGATATCTCATATTTGAATTTAAAATGCCATGACAACCAGTCAAACCGAGTAACGTGTTAAGATATGGTGACTGAAGACAAAGGGAAAAAATAATATGTGGAGATGACGCCTATGTATGGGAACAAAGACTACAAAATCTCAACAGAAATGCATCGCTTTTTACTTGATTTTTATTATTGTACACATTATTAGCTACACACTCTTAACAAAGGCATGGAAAAGTTATTGTCAAAAAATAAATTGTCTCTTTATTTAAGTATATATCACCCCTCTTAGTATAGCTTTGGCATTATTGATATAATTTCTTCTTTTCGTAAGTGTGTTTGTGTATTCCGTTGACTTCCACAATAACAATAATAATATTTGTATTTATAATATCCTCAGACTTGAGTAGTATTGATGTACCCCTGCATTTATGTATCTTCCTCCTTTTGAACCCCTCGATCAATCCTGGATTTTTCTTTGTTCGGAGAAAGGCGTGTGTGTCAATCCTTGCATTAACTTTTGACACCAGTTTTTTTTACTTATTGCTTATATACTGCTTTCTGTCTACACATTAGCTTGATAAGTACATAAGCTCCGGAGAACTTGGGTTGGGTGGCTACAACCTACTTTATAATAAATAACAATCTGTAAAAAAAATAAGTTAGTACAACAAGTGCAATGTGAAATGAAACAAGGGAAAGGGGGAATAATTGCAGTCATGTAGTTAGAGAAGTGAAAGTTGGAGAAAGTTGAAAAGAGACAGGGACAGCTTGTATGAGAATGGTTGATTAGGAATGAAAAGTGAATCAAGATTTGTGTGCCCAGAGGTTGAAGAGCTGCATTGAAGGTTCCTAATATTGCTTTGTTTCACAGTGCCCCAACGTCTTTTAGACGCTAAGTGTTCGTAACTTTTCTCCTGTGAACTGGAAACCTTCTCCTTTCCTTTCCGTCGACATAGGAGACAGAACTCTTGGAACTGTAAGACGTAACTACACCTGCCGGCTCGGCACTGGAGGTAGTGCTGGGGGACTCAGACGACGAATCTAAGGGCACGAATCGCGGTGGAGTGTAGTCTATGTCTTTTCCACCCTTTGTCCGGGATTTCTTTTCCTCGACCACTGCTTCCTCAGTGGTATCATCTTTTGCCTCTCTCACCGTGGAGGGTTCAAGCTCGTTTGAAATGTCGGATGGTTTGATGCGAAACCACTGACTCTCTCCGTATGTTACACTGTCTGACTCGGAAGATGACATTGTGGTACTGGGAGATGACGCCGTATCCTCATCCCCATCGCTCTTTATCCGCTGAGAGTGTGGGGTTGATGGTGTCAGGGTTTTTCTCCGTTGTTGCTGGGCTAAACGTCTTTGTTTAAAATTGGATAGACGAGAAGACTCGTACCTTTCATCATTTTCCTCAATCGGATTATCCTCCTCTGGTGCTGTTGTTACTGTTTTGGAAGTGTAGTTTGGTGTATCAGTAGACTTAGGGCTTGTCGTCGATTTAACTCTCGAGGAAAAAAATCGACGGCGGACTCCTACATCAGGCCTCCTTCTGCGAAAGTGTCGACGGGACTTGTACGTGGTTATTTCTGGGGATTCTGTGGTGGTGGTGGTTGTTGTAATTGTCTTATGTCTTCTTTCCTTTCCAAGAAAGACGGGGACAACTGGTTTAGGAGTATTAACCTCCACTGCATCCTCCTCCTCCACTTCCTCTCCTCCCACACTGACAGAAGGTGGCGGTTCTGGTGGAGATGCACTGGGATTTGCATACTCCATCACTTGATGGCTACTGTCCAATTCGGCTTCAGCGTCATCAGCAGGCTTTTCTGCCGCCGTGAGGTCAGGTGTGGGTTTGTACGTAGTGACTACTGGAATTTTGTCAATGCTAACCTCAGTTAGTTCTTCCGGATTCTCCTGTTCTTCCGTAATCGAAGGTTCCACAATGCGCTTCTTCGTTTTCAGCTGTCCATTCCTCTGGTTTTGTGGAGAGGCGTCCTTGCTCTTCTGCCTATATTGTGAGTGACTTGGCGTCGATGTCAAAGGAGTAAATTCGGTAGACGAGGTGTCTACGTCATTTTCATGCATTCTGCTCCACGTGGGTTCTCCATTGGCAGTGGGAGCCATTTCGGAGCCTTTTCCTGGAGAAGCCCCAGAAGGTTTGGGACTGGACTGGGACTTGTTTGATGAGGAAACAGGGGTCTTTCTTTTTGAGTTGTACGAGTCATCTGGAGGAAGGGCAACAAAGAAGGGTTGTGGACTAGACTGTTCTGCATTGTACTTGTCTTCAAAAGTGTAGGCTTCGACATTTACGTTTTGAGAGGCAGAGGGGAAAATTGGTTTCGAGTCTAATTCTTGGTCTGGAATTGGATTGAAGGATTGTTCAAATGGTTGGAAAAAATTATCAAAGAATGAAGCAGGGGGATGGATGAGGGACGACTGGTGAATGTTATCGCTGCCAGAAGACTTTTCATCCTTGAGAATTGGTCTCAATTGATCCATAAATTGAAATGGTATTTTGTCATACTCTGCACTTCCGTAGTTGGATGTGAAAGGGGGGTAGTTGGGACTCGTGTCTCCTGGTGGTGGTCGATCCGGAGGCGTGCTGTACGCTGACCTAGAAGTGCTGGAGGGGAAGGGTACTGACCTAGGGGTGTACGAGGAAGCATCCCCAGATGACGCCCGCATGTCCACTGTGCTGCTGTAGGACGACGTGGCAAACGGAGTGGTGCTACTGTGGTATTGGGGGTAGCGTCCTGTTGTACTACTTGACACATGTCGGGGATGATGATGATTTTGGGGTGGCGGAGGAAGGGAGGAGGGAGGTGTGTGGAACTTCATGGCTGGTGGAGAGGAGGTTGGCATCGGTAGTGGTGGTTCTCCAAACCCAGCGCTACTAAATGTTCCGGAGGAAAATCGGTTTGGAAAGTACGAGGGCTCATGATTTGAGTTGGAGGTGAAAACCGGTGGGGGAGCGTTATGCATCTTAGAAGGGAAGCGATGGGGGTGGTGTTGTGGCGGAGGAGGGTGATGATGATGATAATTGTGAGGTTTGTAAGGTGGGGAGTCATCGAAATGAGGACGGAACTTAGGCATATAATGTGGGGGACCTGTGGGCCCATTGTTATTTTCGAATGGTCTTCTAAATTCGTGTGGAGCTTTCATAACTTCCATTGGGAAATGTGGTTGATGGTGATGCTGGTGCGGATTGTGAGTCTGGAAATTATGATGTATCACTTGAGGTCGTCCCCCTGGCATATTCACAAACGACACTGGATGGCGACCTGGACCTGGACCCTTGTTGTCTCCAGATTGAAAATCTGGTGGGTAGTAGGCGGGCTCATCAAGGAAAGACTGTTGCTCAGGATTATGGTGAGGAAAGTTTACTGGTGGAGGCTGGGGTTTGGATGGTTGATGCACTTCTGAATTTGCGTGTTTGTTTCCATCTTTCGGACGCTTTTTCATCTTTCCGCGTTGCTGTTGTTGGTAAGGCGGAGTACCAGATTCAGTGGATTCGGTTGGGCCTTGAGGTCCGTCGGAGGATGCAGGCCTCTCATTGGCGTTTGTGGGAACTCTGTTGTGGTGTCTAATTAACCCACGATTGAAAGTTGGTCGCTGTGAAGTGCTTTCTTCAATTTTATTTGGATGATTGCTGCTTGTTTCTTGTTTGATGTTTTGTCTGACAAATGGAGGCCTCGCCCCTTCTTCCACGCTTTCTTGATCAAATGGATGGTCAGGTCTGGAAGGTCCAAAGGAGAATGGCGGTGGATTCCTTCGTGGGGGAAAGTGGTCAGGATCACTTTCACTTGGGAACCTTTGGCTGGGGAAGGACTGGGGAGACTGCGATTTAGGCGTAGACGAAGGTGGGGAAGACTGTTCTTCGTCCGATTGTGTAGGGACCTTCTCCACCTTGGGCTTCCCTCTCACCCTCACTCTCCCACGAGTGGTCAACTTGGCTTTTAAGTTTAAGGGTTGCTGGTCGCTTTGGCTTTCTTGCTGAGGCGAAGGATTCTTTTTGTGAGGAAATGGTGGAAGGACGGACGGTGTGGATTGGGGGGTATCTTTTTGTGTACCAGCGGGACGAGGTCTGGGCCTAAATTTAACCTTTTGGGGTTTGCCACCGTCAGACTCTTCACTTGACGCACCATCACTTTGGATCTGTGTTTTTGTTAAAGTGTGTTGTCCACCAAATGGCTTTTTGGAAGAAGGGTGGGATGGACGCTGGGATTGTTCTGTCTGTTGCTGTGAAGGGTTCTGCAAATGGTTATTCCATACTGGAATTTCTATTGATTTTATCGGTTTGACATGTTGGTGACCGGGTGGGGGTACCCTTACGTTTTGATTCTCTGAGAATGCTGGTCTGATACCGTTGGACTTCATATGGTCAGTATTTTCTCTGAACAGTGTGTCCAGATTCCATTTTGGTGTAGAATATTGCATCGTCGTGGGGTGGATATGATTCCCCATTGGTATGCCTCCAAAATCAATGTTTTTCCCAGAATTAGATTTCATAAGATGGGGATTGACTGGACCAAGGTATGCATTTTGATACGGCTTGATCATGGGCTTCCAACCTTTGTATGCCGAAGGAGCCAATCTCGATGGTTGTCCGTGTCCGTGATGTGGTGGAGGTGGGGGAGGAGAGTCAGGGCGCGGCGGAAGGCGTTGCGGATGATGATGTGAAGCCTGTTGCATAAGCTGACGTGGAGTAGGAGTGTAACTTGGGGTCAGGGGTACACGGGCAGTGACAGGATAATGCCTTGTTTGCTCTTGAATGATCTCATCCTGCTTAAAGAATGGAGGGGGAGCCATTGGGTGAGGTCGACGAGGGGGCTCCATGTGAGCCAAAGAGTTTGGCACAACCTGCTGCAGCACCAACGAACCCTTTTGATTGTGATTGTGACTTTGCATCATGGGGAGATGACGGAACTGTGGGGGAGGGGGTCTGGACGCTCTCCGCCGTCCTGGAGGGCCAGGCGGATGCCATCCATACATCCTTGTTGAGGGAGGAGGAGGAGGTAAATGGGGTTGGACGTGTCTGTGATGCCTTTGTTTCATTGGTCTAGGTCTATCTCTGCCAGGTCTTCTTGGTCCATGATAAGACCCATGCGACGTTCCCAGGTGAACCAGAACTATTGTCACTATGAACTAACACAGAAAATAGTGCATTTTAGAATATTGCTCCCTAAAGCTCAGGTTCCAATATTGACGCATATTGACAGAATATTCAATTCATTCAATTTTCAAAAAGAAATGAAATACATTCATCATATTAAAACTCTTAATGGCCCTCTCAACAACATCCTTTCTAAGTCTGACCATGTTTTTGCATATTCGTCCCGTAAACTCAATCATCAATAATGAAACATGAGGCAAGGGAATCCTACCTTGGACATGAGGAATTAATAATAAAAAAATGTTTGAATTATATTTCCTAAACGTCTTTATGTTTTGTGTACAATTAATGTCGCCAGTTGTAATGGAAGGATTGGGTTGACGAAGAAGTTAATGCAAGGAACGAGCAGAAGAACTAATTCTAAGAAAGCCTCGAATGAACGACGCGATTCGATTAGGGGGAAGCTAAGACAAACTCCTAACTCACACAACGACGCCTTGCTTTTCACGCAAAATCATTTTGTTCTTCTTCCATTCTTGGTTTTTATTATTTCAACTTACCAGTGACACTTTCATCCTTGCTTTGTGCTCGAAAGACTTTCCTCTCCTACTTCATTTGAACTGAAAGTATTTTGTGGAGCGATGCAATGTTCAAGTTTTTTAAACTCACTTTTTTTATTTCCACTGCACAACCATTTCACAGTTTCAGAAACAATGCAGGTTTTTAACTGGTTTTTAATGCTTCTTCTTATGTTCAAAATTGAGAGTCACTCATTTAAGTAAAAACCATGAGTCCCGAAATTAGAAAACATTGAAGGCATAAATTTTGAGGCCACTGGTATCAATGCATGAATGAATTACTTCACTTACACTTCTCAGGGATCACTCACTAAAGCAACTGACACAATGTTTTGTTGTGGGGACGGTTTTTCAAAAGAGTAAAAGCGAGACGCAACAATCTGCTGCTCAAGGCAGTTATTCGAATCGTACTAACTAATCCCCCCAACGCAAGTAAATGAGGATTCATATAGACGTAAGTGAGAGCCTTATGCATGTAGATTGGGGATGAATGATACGATGGGCCTAAAAGAAGCAGTGCAACACAATAGAAGATGTCTGCAGGTTAAAACAGAGTGTAAGTAATTTCCACCCCAAGGATTTTATGTCTCATATGAAAATCTCAGATAAGTACAAGTGCTTTCGTTCGTTCTATATACCCCCTTCTCCCTCATTCACACATTTCACTTGGGTATGCACTACTACTTACGCGACGAGAACGTACTTCGGTGGATGAAGTTTGTTGTAAAAGTAGATCAACCTCATGAAAAAATGAATGAATGGATGACTCTCCAACCGTATTTTTTTTAAACCGCATCTTCTTCTTGAGGCAACCAGCAAAAGTGAACGCTATTATTCCTCTCCCTATACTTTTAAGTGGATGCAAATCATTATTGGTAGCGTCAGGGCCTCAGCCCATCATTGTCATCAAGCTGTACTTACATGTGTATTTCAATAGACACTCTGACTTTGTCATGGGATGAGGATGATCCAAAGAAATAATACAAAAAAAAAACTACGCAACAGCAATCAAATCAGTGCTATCATTTGAACAAGGCACTTAAAAAATCAATACCAAAGAGCATTTTGTTCCTTCATACGCATTATGTTGAGGATCATTGGGCTTGGATTAGTGATTTCAAAAGTAAAACTTTTACCCAGTTTTCAAGACTGTGTACATATTTATCTAGCATTTTTGTGGCATCAGCCCCTCCCGTTTAGCAAGTACCTAATATCTACATTTGCAACAATCTTTTTTGCGTCAAATTGCGCTCTTGCACTACTCTTGAGGACAAAAGCACAAAAGGAAAGACGTAAAAGGAGGTGACCAACCAAATCATTGTCAATAAAAGAGGTGGAACGACTAAAGTAGCAGAGATTAAGATGTAAACAGTTTAAATTATTTTCCTTATTGACACCGTTGGGTGGTTTTGCAGCCATGCGTCGTCCTCTCCTTCTTCGTCATTTTTCACTTTGACATTTGCAGTGCATTGTCAAACTGTAAATGGCATTACTCCATCGCACCCTACATGCATATACGACAGACAGGTGAAGGAGTAGTGATGCAGCGTGAAATAAAAGAAATGCACCACCAAAGTGGTGCACTGTGCCTTCATTTTCATTGCAGTCTTTGCAGATTAGATTTGCCATGATATGATGCGACTGTGACGGTGATGTCCGCATAGTTTTTTGTCATTGTCATCATCCTCATTGTCTCCGCTCCACTCACTCCCCGACGTCCTCCTCGGGTGATGTGGAATGGCAATTGGCAATAGTGGCAGATGCAGATGCATCACGTTGGAATGAAGAAGCACCGAGGAAACCTGAATCCAATGTAAATTCTATGAGTAGAAGAACTATGCCAACAGGCGATTAGTTCATCTCCCTTGATCCGACTTAATTGTGATGGCCAACTGTTTTAAATCAAACCGTCTCCCTACTTTTACTTTCACCCCCTTCCCAAGCCACACGCGCTGTGGTTGTCTGATATGTGTGCAGGTAACGTAGTCAGTAAGCCGATTTTGACTTGAGGAAATTAATTAATTTCCACCAATCAAGATTTAGAGCAGCACATGAAATAAAAATGCTAGAGATGAGGTGAGATAGATAAAGCTGTACTCGTTTGAAGGAAAGAAGATGCTTGCTCATCCTCGCGCTCGCTTAATTGCTTTACCGTTCGTAATCTCTTGACGGAAAAAATGTTTCAAACACTTGCTTACCTATATTTAATTGTTGTGATTTGCGGGAATGAATAGGCATGGGTCGATTTGACTGATTCACAGCTAACTTGATCTTGAGTCTTCCTTGCACATCGCCGCAAATGTAATAAAAGGAAAGTCAAAGTTAATTTCATCAGAGCATATCAACTGAAAAGTAATTAGCCTTGATTGACCTAATAACAATGCCCATGTGTACCAGCCGTGCCTTGAAACAAACGCGAATTTATATACATGTTGAGAATATGCACGCATTCATCCCCTTTCATTTATTTTTTGCCAACTCACCTACTCAGTCCTGGTCTTTCCTCAATCGTTTTGTTGCTTGAGTTAAAAAAAAGTCTCATTTTCTTTTTCTTCGGTGAGGATGATGGTGGTCGTCCTAATCGCCGATTTGCAATGACAAGAGAGGACACTCATTTTGCATATATTAAGAATGCCTAAAGCGAACCTAGTTTCGTCAAATAAGACCCTTGACTCATGGGATTTTTTTTGCGCCATATCTGGGACATTGTATTATTCTATAGAGGACCCATGGTCACAATTTGAAAATTATACGTTGGGTAATTCGGTAATTGCAGTCAAATGATGGAGACAATTTAGTTGTTTTTACGTTCTATCATTCGCATATTGCCTATGTACTTCAAAGCGAATAAAATTCATTGAGTGTGCGAGAAGTAAATAAAAGGAACAATAATGCAACGGTTCGGTTGTAATACAATGAAAAGAAGCGTGCACCACTCCTGCCTTGAATAAAAAATGCAAATAAGTCAATAATATGCAGCGCAATATATCATCATCTCTATTTCTTCTTTCTTTCTTTCTTTGGGAGTACATCATTACTTACACTCATTTCGGCACACATCAACTTTGTTTTTTCGCAAGTACAGTACAGTAGCGCATTGTTATTTTTTTCTATTTCATTGTTGAATAAATGTGTGTTGGATTTTATTAAGATGATTCTCATTTTGCTCTCCTCTCATTTATTAAATACCTGCGGATAAGTACCAACCAACCAAGCTATGAACTCGAACGACCGACTAATCTTTCCGACCCAATACACAATGACTGTTGCGATTTGTATTTGTGATGATATGTCTTGTGAAAATCCACTTGCCATGCACACACATACATTTTGCACATTGTACCTCGATGATAGAAAAGAACGGAAAAGATTGATGCAGATTCAGAATGCGATGTGATATGAAATGATATGATTGAAAAGCAAGGCATCCTTTTTCTTCTTCGCATCCAAAAGGAAAATAAAACTTTAGCAGTTTAAAACCTTCTGAAGATGCTTATTTTGCATATCTCAGGGATTATAGGATGAACTTGCAATGAAATGCTTGGTGTGGCCACTGCTTGGTTTGGCTGTTTAATCTTTTGACGAGAAAAAGGCAAAGAAGAAATGTTTTTTTTTGTAGAATTCTAATTCTTCCTCAGATTGCGGTCATTTCTAACAATGATTCATAGTAGACGCCTCTCTCATCTCATTCAACATATGAATTATTGCATTACAAGGCACATTAGGATAATCCTAATTGTGGATATTTGCAATGAAATACAAATCCTCCTTTCCTATGTGCCTCTCTACTACTGCCCGTTTCCTGATATACCTAAACACCTTGAGTCTCCTTTCATTTTATGTTGATGAATGCCAAGGAGACTCGGTTGGCTTGTGATGAAGATAAAGTGCTAAACTGTGGATGATCGTTTTTTGTTCCGCTGCAATGCGACACAACATCATTATCAGGGAAATTAGTAAATTGGACGATGCGGAGGTGGATTTACACCTTTTATATTTCTTTTGTACTCGTCATTTTTTATGGTATTAACGCCAACTGTCATTTTTGCAGTATCGTCAAGCCGCAAGACTGAATGGAGGAGTACCCTTAGCAGCGAGGTGGGTACTCATTGTCAAGGGTCCTTATCATACAAGTGTCCGATGGTACATCATTCTACTTCTCTGAAAAAAGTTTCAAGTGCAACTCATTTCATTATCCTACGGATTTATGACAGCCCATGATGCGAAGGAAAGATAATAATGCTACCATGAAACGATTCGTGCGAGGCAAGGATGATAGATAGACGGAAGAAAATCACTCTCATTTTTCGATTTATGTCTCTTCAACAAACTCTTCGCAATTCGGATGCGTCATTTTTCTGAAATGTTCTTCATTGCAACGTACTATACAAAAAGCAGAATTAGCAGAATTCAACAAAAGTGAAGTTCGGTTTTAATGGGGGCTCTTCACACTATCACAGTAGACAAAGGTGTGAATTGACTACATGAGAGAAAAGCGATGACATTTATTTTGTAATTATACTAAAAAACTTGAGCCCTGACAGCGTCGCTATGGCATTCATTTAATATCAATACAATTAGTACCTTCATCTAATTGCTCTTAGAGCTCACAGTGATGCATGACATGCATGGAGGAACAAGTTCACGACCTTCTTTATGTCTTAGAAATAATTTGCAAACTTCAAAGAGATAGTCTACGGTTTGGCCCTACAGAATGTCAGGAATCTGATACCCCTATCCCCCTTCCCAAAAAAGGCAACGGAGTAATTGATCAGTTCTTTCCAGAGATTTTGCAAAGAAGTCAGACTTCATGTGCCGAGTCCAAATAATTAGGTATGAAGCACCGTAGTGGTGCTGCAATCTCCTTTTTTCGTCTTTACAAAAACTCGAGAATCTAAACTTAAAAAACGTTTCGCCCACCGCTCATGCATGCCATGCAGCGTGGCACTATTATAAACAAACCATGCCAAAACAAGAAAGAGTACAATATAATACAGCATTATAAAAGGATGGGCATTCTTCCTTATTTCTGTTAACACCCTCACAATCATTGCCACTCTTTTATGCTAGACACTACTATAACAATCTGAACCCGAACAGTTCTTAATGGTCAAGCCAAGCAGTTATAAGAGGAAAAGGAGAAGAAGGCTTATAGTTTATTATTAAGCTATGCTAAGTCTCATGTGCTTGGTTTCTTATTAAGGTCACTAAATTTCATGCACAATTCTCCAACATTTTTCTTTGTTGTGGTAGACTTAACAAACAAACGTAGTCCACATTCTACACTTTGCGTACACTGCATCAATAAACTGCAGTTTTTTCTGCAGATTTGCTTTCTCACCTCTTTAACCAATTTAATTACTAAGGCAAAGAGAAACTGCCAAGAATGTAGCGTAAAATGGTTCTCGATTATATGGTAAGTACTCTCAGATGGCACTTGAAACAGTGTCAGTTTAAATTAAAACGAAGTACATCCGTTCATCATTAATACCTCTAGCAAGCCAATTTGAATGACTTGCGAAACCAAAAGTAAATGGCATATTGCCTCGGCGTAATGGCACATTTCTATAGCCTTTTACAAAACGGCCTTACGTCTGGAAACACCTTTCCCGTGTCTCACAGTGCCCCGTTTGAATACTTCATATTGCATTCGGAGGATTGTGGTTCAGTTAATTTCCATCTCAACTGCGACCGTGTATTCAAAATCTCACTTTTGTACCTGCTGAGCTATCATGCATTTTAAATTGCCTTAAAAGTCTCAGTCTGTCAGTCATTGGTATGCGACTCTGATCACCGTTGTCATTGCCATCATTTTCATTCACATGCATCGAATGATTACTAGGTATTTACTATTATTGCTTTCCGCTTTTCTTTTTTGCTTTCATTGCATTTTTCTTTGAAAATCTTGCTCTTAATACCTGTAGCGATGTTGTGGTCTTTCCTTCCCGTGATTTCGACGGCGAATGCTTATGAAACAAGCTAAGATTTTCTCTGGTCTCTCGATCCTTTCATTTTCCCTAAAATTACAATCAAATAGCTCGTAGCAAAGTGCCAAGCTGGTGTTAATACGGGGGCAACCGAATAACTTTGTATGAATTGAGTTTTTTGTACAATGACGATCAAAATTATACTGCTGACCACTATCGTATATTTTCATTGTTGTGCGCCTACTTATTGGTTGTACCTAACAAACAATTTGGACACTATACGGACTCCCAATCAGAAAATGAAAGTTTCTGAAAAGGGTTGTTTGCACATGACAGGGATAAAGAGCAGACAGAGCACACAAAAATATAATTTTATATCGATCCTAATTGGCAAAAGTTGAAATGACTCGAGTGTTATATATTGCTTCATTTACTTACAATGAGGATCAATGCCAAATTGAATGGTTTGCCAATATCAAGAATCACGTTTCAAAAATCATTCGGCATACTCACAGGAGAAATGCTGTGTTACTTTGTTAACTCAACTGCATATTGGGCATGCGTCGGAGGTGAGACGAGACGAAGTTTCAGTTTTAAAGAGTTAGTAAAAAACCAATTGGTTTTTTTCATTGCTTCGTTTCTGATACCCAGAATCAGAAAGTGAATGGGGAGATATACGAAAATTTATTACGTTTTATATTTTCCGTTCATTTTTTGTAGGAACCAACAGAATGCACAACACACGGCAAAAATGATCAGTCGGTTTCCCTTTCATGCTCTTCTGATCAATCAAAAAAATGTGAATTTTGATTCATATGTTTGCATTTATCATCTTGCTTTGTGAATGAATATGTGTTTCCATTGTGATTAATTCAATACGGAATAGGAAGGTAGAGGAAACACACAATGTATGTAGATGAAATGCAATTTGTCGGTGTAATTAAGTATTATTTGGTGTTAATTTCACTAAGGAATGCTGTATGCTGTCTATCTCTTTGTTTGTTATGACGTACAACTCAAAGAATTTTTTCCGCATTTCGTTGAGTGAAAGTTTAGTTGATGGACGCATTTTCTTTCTTTTATGTCATTCTCCTTGATTTTTGCTGAGTCCATCTAGCATAGATGGTCGGCGCATTGCCTTGTGGTGGTGATATATATTTCATATTTTTACCAAAGAAAATTATGATTGAATGAGGTCGATTATTCACAGTTTGCAGAAACGTGACATGTAAATCATGGCTGAACTTTTATCACGAGTGTGTGAGCAAAATGTAACTTGTGTCCCTTGGTTGTAACACGATACATACAATCATCATCTACTAGTCAGTGTAATCGGTCGTCCACACGACTGCTATTATTTGATTATGTGAAGACAACCATAGAGGAGAAAAGCAAAAGTCAAAATCTTTTTGCATCCTTCTGGGTCCTCTTATTTTGCTCTTGTGTGTCACCTTGGGTGTGGCACTTCGCATCTACCTCATCTATGTATGAGGAGCGTAGGGAAATTTCCAAATTTATCCCACGCCGTGTCATCCTATTAATTTCCCTTTCTCAATCAAGTAAGTAATATGCAAGGGTCCGAAAATAGCAAGTCTGTAAAATATAAATGCACTACTTTGCCTATTAGACATGGTCATCAGAACTGAAATATTTATAAGTAGATAGAACAATAATCTCTGTCTCGTCATACCTTTTCATACGTTTTATTATGCTTAAATAAGCGTTAAGCAATCCCCCGGAAGAGTTAGCTTAGTACATTATGATTATGCTTAGGAAAGGATTCCAAAAGCAATCTGTGGGAAAAGCGCGTAGTGCATCAAGTGAGAGCTGATTTATGCTACGTAGGATCGACAACATAATGAGTCATTATCATTGTTAATGAGAGAAAAAACATGCAACGAAGACAATAATACATCAATTGTTAATTGAAGTTCAAGTTTTATTCAACTTTTTTTAGCAATTTTTATTATAATCGGGCAATAGGTGTTGTTAAAGCAAAACTAATTTTTCAAATAGGAGTTGCCACAGGCTGGGCAATGTAAATATTAGACTTCAATTATTAGAGGACAATGATAGCTAAAATACATCTGTTGTAAAATCTCTAATATCATATCTTTCACTTCCTTTATTAATATTAGATCTCATTTTTATACATTCGCCAAATATTTGTGTTGCTCTACTCTGTTTTCTTTTTCAGATCACAAACTTTCTCCTTCCTCATCTCATCATATCGAAGTAACAAAAGCACAATGCGTTACGACACTCGGGGATATAAGAATAATGCCTTTTCTAAACTAAAATCAATTTCAGAGGTAAAAAGTAGGTAATTGGTTTTAGCTGATATGACGAGTCTTATTTATTTTATTTGTTTAAAAGGACGTCCTGCGTATACCCTATTTCCTTCGCCTGGCAGTGTTGATAGAAATACCAGGGGCATTGTGAGAATGTATGATTTCGTAGCTTAAAATGCATAAAATGATGAAAAAGTTCTGAAGATTTCTACTTTCATTCAAAGAAAATCCATGCATACAACCCCCTTGAAATGTTAAGTACCGTTATTAAGCAAATTTTTAACGATGTCTTCTCACAAGTCCTTACAGATTGTCAATAAACCAACGAGAATTATTTATTTACTTTTGTCACTCAAGACAAGACACATCAGAACCCACTTATTGTTATAGCAACTAAGGCTCAATGCAAATCATATCTTTGAAAGTTAAACCAAATACAAGTCAAAATGGAAATCAATTAATTACGCTTTGACCACATCATGTCACTGGGAAAAGGAAACCCGCCTACACATGCCTCTATTAAACTAACTAACTACCGTTGATTGCACCTTCCTCCCTACTGTTAGAGTGATTAATTCTAAATTGAAAAAAATCATGTAATTTCTCTTTTCGCAACAGTTGCCTCTGGTCACAATCACAATCTTTTATATGATGTCCCCCTCTCCCATTTAATCTCCAAATGTATAACAAGTCGTTTCATGATTAACTTTTTATTGTTGTGGCTTAAAAAGGTGATGTGAAAGAACCACCGAATAAGATGATGCTCAGGCATTCGAAGAAGACGATTGACAGTTGATTGGATACAGATTAGTTAAACGCTCTGGGAAATTGATGAGACGGTGAGAGAGTGAACATCCAACGTGGGGTATCATATCATGCATGCATGCGCATATTTGATGATGGCATAGAAATCAAACGGTCAGGTAGGCCCGGCTAGGCAATTTCAATTGTAATAATAATAATGAGATTTTGAAAAGGGGAGAAATGGATTAGAACAATTTCATTTCGGAATTAAAACTTTGTAATTGGGCAGGTCGGTCGTGAGTTCCTTGTCTCCCCTGCTTGTACTGTGAGGGAACAGGACGTGCAGTGTTTTATACTTGGATCAACAAAGAGAAAATTTGAAGCAATCTTCGTTTTGGCGTGGGGCCTATAAAAACTGAAAGTCAAATTCACATGTCGACTTTGTTATTATACATTACTCGACACAAGGAATGGGGCCCCAAGAGTCATTTACTTCCATCCAATCTTTGAGGAATGAGCAGTAACAAACAAAGGACAAGGGTTTGGGTGAGATGAGACACAATGTTTGCACGTCACAATAAGCAAAAAAATGTATAGTTTGCAACAAATACAAAGAATTCTTCAAATGTCCTATCACTATGTACCATCATCGGTTTTTGGCTTGTGCAAAGCAAGCCTCCTTTCTTCCTTTCTTTGGGACTAATACACATCGCAATTTACATCGCCTCAAGCCCTTGTCTAATCGTTCATCGCAGACTGAGGAGACAGCAAAGAAAATCGTCAATGGTGAAGTAAGTACAGCGACACTTCGGACGTTCTCCTGCCCCAAATTCTATTTGCCATGCGGACATTGGTGATTACGTACAAATTGACTGATTGCTTCGACTTTTAAAATGAATCAGAATCCCCTAATATAGCTAATCTAGTGAAGGCCTAATATACAATGATCATGACGAGTGGTACAGTTTAATAACTACATTTTATTAAGTTTCAGATTCTAATTGCTAATACACTTTTACTAAATTCATACGACAAAAACGAAGCTTCCATGTAACAAAATAAAATACCCAATTGTAAAAGTCAAAGATCCACCCAGACATTCTGCCCTTCTTGTAAACATGTCATCAGATTCTCTACTAATGTTGAACGTTTGCTAAATAAAGTTCGTAGAACTAGGAAGAAGAAACGAAATACAATTGCAAATAATAATTTTAAAAAAACTACATGTCAACAATACTCCTCCTCGCAGACATTCTTTTTTCTAAACATGCAGTAATTTCATCAGATTCTTTACCTATTTGCTAAATAATGTTCAAACAATTAAGACGGAAGAAGGAACAAAATAGTTAGTCAAAACAAAAAAAATAACGCACGCAGCCAGGGCAGACACTCTAGGTCAATATTCTATAGTCTCGTAACCATGCAGGCAGTTCAGTCTGATTCTTTCTCTTTCTTCAGCCACTGCCTCTGCAACTTTTCCTTCTCATTTACGTACCGAATCAATCTCCTGCTTACTGTGCACACTGAATCACAATGGACCAATGCCCTGAAAAATGAAGTGAAAGGGATGTTAGATAAAAGAAATGTCATCACCACATCCACTGAATACTTACTGCATGAGCTGGACAGCAGCGCCCTTCTTGATGCCATCCGTAGAACGGAGTCGAGCCAGAACTGTTCGGCTGCGTTTCATGAGCTTTCCCAATTTAATACCGAGCTTTTTCTAAAAAAAACAAGGAATACCAACATGAGGCGCATAACCACGCTGAAATGCCTATGTGTAAACACTGCGTACCTTCTCTTCTGGACCCATGGGCTGACTGTTGGGCAATTCATAAGTGGATTCTTGAGAAGACTCCTCTTGATCTTGTGAAGAGAGCAGTTCGGAATCATCAAGATCTGAGTCATCGACCAAGGCCATCCGACTGCTACGACGGTCCGTGGAACAGCCAGCAACCGGAGCTGGAGCTGATGAGGAACTTGCAATAGCTGCAGATGCAGCTGTAACCGGTGAATTTCCCAATTCACGCTTTTCAATTTTGTGATCCGGAGATACAATTGTGGCAAGGGGTGATTCAGCAACTGGTTTCTTCGTTGGTTTGCGTTTCCCCTCAGCCTTTACAGTTCCATAGTGGTTCTCACCGTATTTTTGCTTATAATCCCTGTGCAGAACAATAAAGAATTGTCATGACACCAACAACTGAATTTCCTATCTGTCAACACGATTTACCTCAATGGAGCAGAGCAAATTCGCAACTCCATCGCAGAGCGTCCAATCACCTGCTTTCTATGTATGACATGGAATGAAGTACAATTTCAGCCACAATTACAAATGGAATCTGCAACGCGAAGCAATTAACTTACAAACTGTCCAAAAGGGTAAAGACAATGAAAGTGGTACGGCGATTGATTCCTTGTCCGTCCTTGGAACTGCACGACGAGCGACACGTAAAAGCCAATCGTTGCTCCAAGCACTTGCTTCCTGGCTAAATGACAAAATGCGAAGTACATTTTTCTTTGTGAATAATACAAAAAAGAATGAAAATACCTCTGGTCGTCGCAAATTTATCATTGTATAAAGAAATTTCGTCTGCTCGCTCTGAGAGTAATTGACATTCGTGTCTTCCTGATGTCCACGCATGATGTGCTTTAAAGAATTTGCTGGAGTGTTTTCCTCATCTATGAATTTAACAGAAAAATAAAGCAACAATAATGAATCCGTAAATTAAATTTGTACTGTGTTTTGTCTAATAGGCTGCGAGGCCTTACTTACCACTACCGCTGCTCAGATTGTTCGCAACATCCACACAATTCCTACACTTGGTAACAGGCTTGTTCTGATGAGTGGGATCTTTATACACTAGGGCTGCCCGAACTGTATATCCATCCAAGTTGTGTATCATCCCGAAGTTCAGTTTTATTTCAAAAGCGTAGGTTCCGATCATGCAAAACAAATCCTTTGTTTCCCGATTGTAAATGCTTTTACCGGTGGGGGTGACGGACACCTGGACAGAAAACAAAGTAGAAACCTTAAACCAAAAGTCGTGGGACCAAAAATTGAAAATGGCATACCTCAAAACCATAATTCCCAGGGTATTCGTCGAAACAGATTGTCTCACATCCAAGAGGTCCTTCCCCTGACGCACTGAGTTCGAAATCTTGCGAGTTTAGATCGCCCAGACCCAAACTATTTTGAGACAGATTAAAACCTGGGTGTAGTGCAGCTCCAATGCCTTGAAGCCTAGTTACGTTGAAAAGGGATTTTCAATAGAGGAGCATCAATGAATTATGATTATGTATGTGACCAGACTTACAAATTCTCTTCGTCGTCAGTGTTAATCGAGTCTGGGTCACCAAGTTGCATTCCAGCGATTCCATTTCCCTCATTCCCCTCTACGTTAGAAGTCATTGAAGGGACAAGACCTTGGTCTACCCTCATTGTCGGCTGAGGACTGAAAAACTCCATCTCATCGCTAGCATCCCCCACAAACTGGCTGTCTTGAAGTAAAGGATCCCTGACGTACCTCCCCGAGGTATGGCCCCTTTGACTATCATCAGATTCATTGTTATTGTAATTTCCAAATTGCAAGTCATGATACGAGTCAAAGTCATTGGTCAAAAACACGTGAAGAGGTGTCCCATTGTAATTTCCCTGCGACATGGTGGAGCACAGTCGACAAGTGAGACGGTACGTATTTTTCAGTAGCAAAGCAAAAAATTAGGAAGCCTTTGAAGAACTAAAAGAACAAACAATAAGAAAAACAAAGCAATTACTGTAATGCTATGGGTGTGGGTGGTGGGTCCGCATGCCGACCATCAGCCTCAATAATCTTCTCCCTTTGCGCCGTTGTTTCTGTTTCTATCGTCGCCATCACTTCCATCCTGACTTCTTCGTGTGCAATACACTCTTTTCGTCGAGAAGGAAACTCGCCGAGGTTACCATTGCCAAATCACCGCACCTCACCATCCGACCCTTTCCCTGGACTTCGTTGACCCGAATCTACTTTTTTACATTGTTTGACTAAGTGTGAGTGCGATAACAATTCATTTAGTCCTAGGTGCACACATTTCGTCATGACAATAGGTAAATCTACACAAATCGCACTCTCAATCATATAACCAATCAATCATTGAATATAATAAAAAAAAAAAAGTCAAACAAACTCAATGCAGAGGCACTCAAGAAAACAAAACAGAAAAATGATTCAAATGAAAGGCACCAAAGCCAAAAGACAGACTTGGCAAAGACAAACGCTCGTTTTCCGGTACACAGTCAATGTCAATCCCACACTTATCACCGACCATCCCACAGCCCCATGTCCCCTCGTCACCGTCAGACGAAAAATAAAATGTTAGACTCACCTGGGGGCGCTGCTACTACTGGGTCGCATTCCACTTGCTCTTGCTCAAGGGTCACTCGTCACCTTCTTCAATCTTCCGAATTAGAGCTGGAGCTGCTGGCCTCCTCAAGGGAAGGGCACCTAATGAAAACAAAGAGAGGAGGATATTAGCAACAAGATTTGCACGATGCGCTGTGTTACTGGAAAATAATTTAATTAGGATGACGTGCAAATTAACTTGTAATCAACTCACTTGTCTTCTGCTGCTGGGCACACGCAAAAAAACACTTGAGATGAAGTGAGAATTATGTTGTCTTCTTTGCCTGCTCGCCGCCTCCACAATGAAACGATTTTGCACTTCTGCACCGATATTTATGCATTCAGCAACCTCCGAATAACTTTGATATTTTAATGATGATGATGATGATGATGATGATGGAGTGAGATGGTAAATGGTCGAGCTCTCAACTCAACCAACCGTCATTGCGTCCGTCGTCATAAAAACATTTG